>MNCI01009296.1:411626-506920 GCA_015680685.1 Gnetum montanum
AACAATTTAACTATAAGTATACCTTAAGCGATAATACCTTACCACTACAAAAAAATATAACGATGCTTTCCTATAAGTATGTATTAAGGTATAATACCTTACCATTGCAGAAGAATATAACGATGCTTTCCTGCCCACAAATCCTTGTAGTAAATGAGCTAACCACTTAAGGTTATGTAATAGAATATCAATCATCCTCAAAAAATCATTGATGCGCGTAAACCCTGTATCTATTTCATGATCCTGTATGTACCAAAAACACAAGAACAGGGAAGGCCGCAACCAGCATAGGCCGGTGCCTAATACTCGTAAAAGAAGCCAGCTACTACCGTATTTTATCAGGGACTCGACAAAGTAAAACAAAACTCCTGTTATACTTTCTAAGTCGCTGTATAAATTTAAATGGACGTAAATTACGAAGCTGCTGTTTAGGTTTCCTCTAATATTAGACACCCAAGACCTTCGAAGGTAACGGAAGATGTTTTTGATGAACAGGTTGGTCATATTGTCTCATGGTTAGGCCGCACCAGAATAACAATCTGTGCGCAGCAAAGGGTTTAGGGTTTAAGCAGTGAAAAGAGTGACAACAGAAGAAGAAAAGCACCGAAAATGGTGAAGTATTATCTGAGATACACGCCCGCTGCGACATTCGGCGTTGTAACTTCGTCAGAATGTAACATTGCTTATGATAATTCTGGAAAACTGCTGCTTACCGGAGCTCTTGAGCAGCTTCTGGTATGGAATGTCAAGCAGGGCTCATGTGTCAAGAAGCTCTGTCCTGCCTCTTCTTCTGGTCCTTCTTCAGCTGTCACATTCATTTCAGCCATGCCCACCACCAATTCGACGGTAAGATTTGAAATTGTTTAGTAAACATTGCAAGTTGGGTAGAAACCTGTTTTGGATTTCAAATTTTAAAATTAAGTTGAAACCGAAATAAATGAAATTGGGCAGACAATAGTTTCAGTGGATTTTAAGTGGGTATTGCAGAACATGTTTATTTTAGTTTGTGGGTGGGATGTTTAATTAATTGCTTTGTATGTGTAGAAGTGAAAAGTTGGGTAATATGGGATTTTGTCAGGTTGCCGGTGGATATGGAGATGGGAGTATAAGGATTTGGGACATTGCCAAAGGGGTCTGCGAGACTGTTCTTAATGGTCATAAGGCAGCCACCACTGCTCTCAGATTTAATAAATCAGCATCATTGCTTGCTTCGGGAAGCAAAGATACGGATATTATTATATGGGATGTTGTGGGTGAGACTGGGCTTTTTCGACTTCGTGGTCATAGAGATCAGGTGCAACATGATATCTGCTGAATCGTTATCCAATTTGTTATTTCTAGTTTTATGACATTATCAGTAGTTATTGGACTACTATTTGGAAAATCATTCTATTAACCTGGGTCTTGATTTTCAGGTTACTGATCTTGTTTTCTTAGAAGTTAGCAAGAAGCTTGTAAGTTCTTCTAAAGACAAGTTTGTGAGAGTGTGGGACATTGATACCCAGCATTGCATACAAACTGTGCCTGGTCATCACAGTGAAATATGGTCTATGGACGTGGACCCTAATGAACGTTTCCTGGTCACAGGGTCAGCAGATGAAGCTATAAAAATTTTTAATATCAGTGCAGATAAGAGCGAGGAACAGCCTAATGGTTTATTAGAGAAAATTACTCCAGAAAATACTGATTCAGCTATACCCAATCAGAACAAGTGGGGTGTTCTGACGTATGCAGGTGACATCAAGAGGCAAAGCAAAGAGAGGGTTGCAACAATAAAATTTAGTGCTAATGGGTCCATTCTTGCCTGTCAAGTGGCTGGCAAAGCGGTAGAGTTTTATCGGGTATTAGATGAGAAGGAGGCCTTGAAGAAAGTTAAGAGAAAACTCAGTAGAAAGCGGCAAAAGGTCTTGAAAAAGGGTACTAATGAGACTGAGCCTGAAGAAAAGATTGATGCTTTGGAAAGCTCTTCGATGATTACTCCTGAGATATTCAAGTTTTTGCACATTTTGAGAGCTAAACAAAAGATTCGATCTATTTCATTCTGCCCTCTGCTGCCAAAGAAAGAATTTAGTTACTTGTTAGCTCTTTCTTTGCATAATAATTCAGTGGAGATGTATGAGGTTGGCCAGGAATCATATAGTAAAATTCATGCTATTGATCTCCCTGGACATGGATCTGATATACGAAGCCTTGCTCTAAGTTCTGATGATTCCTTACTTCTGTCTACAAGTCATAATTTAGTAAAAATTTGGAATCCAAGTACTGGCTGTTGCCTGCGGACAATGGAAGCAGGTTATGGGCTTTGCAGCTTGTTTGCACCAGGAAATAAATATGCATTTGTTGGCACAAAGACAGGGGCATTGGAATTCTTTGATATTGGTGCTAGTGAGCGCATAAATGCATTAGAAGCTCACTCTGGTTCTATTTGGTCTATTGTGCCAACTTTAGATGGGTCAGGTTTTATAACAGGGAGTGCTGATCACAATGTTAAATTTTGGGAATACAGGCTTCTTGATGAAAATGAGAATGTATGCCTTCTTTCTTATTATGTTTTTTAATAAATAATTATGCAGTTCATGTTAATAGCATAACTGTTATTTACTATTATTATATTCAGTTCGTTACGCTGACAACCTTCATCAACTTTAGAAATTATTATTTGTGAATTATATTGCATGGTTCAGTCAACTTTTTATATACACAAGTTGGATCTATCTATTTATATATTTATTTTTGAAACTTGTCATCAGGCATCACAAAAATTAAGTGTGGAAAATACAAGAACATTGCAGTTGAAAGATGATGTGCTTTGTGTAAGGCTTAGTCCAAATGGCAGACATATAGCTGTTGCTCTATTAGATTCAACAATCAAGGTTGGCCTTTCCTCTCATAGTGCTTTCTTTTTGGTTAGTTTGCATATATTTATTGATTTGTTAGTTTATTATATTTTGCGATGTTCTTTTAGTAGTATAAATCTTCCCATTTAATTAGACTTCACATCATAGGTTTTCATCAATGCAAAGTCAATCTATATGTCTATTTAAGGAGGTTTAGCTGTTACAATGTTTTTATGCGTGCTGTGTAAAACTTACAGAACCCCTATTTGTGACACATTTTTCCATGGATGGATGTGCTATTTTGTAAACATTTTCCATTCAAAGCACCTTCAGGAATGAATGAATATACATTTTTAAAATAGTTTTTATTTTTTAAGAAAATGTTCAGGAATGAATGAATATACATTTTTTAAATAATTTTTTTGAGAAAATGTTCAGAAATGAATGAATATACATTTTTAAGTAGTTTTTTTTTTCAGAAAATGTTTGGGATTATATTACTAATTAATGTGAAAACCTGTACAATCAGGAGGTATTTTTACATTGCATGAGGTGGGGGTGGGGGGTGCGTGGGGAAGGAAACCCCCAACCTCCTCCCTCGGGCCATCAAAGTTTTCTGAAGACAAAGAAAACCTTACCCAACTAGAATCAAAATTCGGGGCCCCATGAGTCACCCCACAGTCACCCAACAACCAAGACAAAAGATAGAAGAAACTTAAAATATTTCGTTGAACCTACTGGTCCCCTCATCCTACAGACATGCTACAAGCGTTTGGATAGAGTATGACAAGCATAGTCAGGGACTTTTTGACTATGAACGTTGTTGAGCACCTCCTGATTGTGCTCCGAATCCATAAAGGTGGCGGCCTGCTGGAAATCTTTGAAAGCAGCTTCTTTTCTAGTGCAATCTTTAGTTGTCCCTTTCCCCTTGGGATGGAGTTTGAAAGAAGATCCTTGAATGTGTCAGTGAAGAGCCGACCAGGTGATATCTCTGTGGATGTTTAGCACTAGGTAAGGGCATTGCCCATTCTTGAGCCACATTTTGGCGTTTTGAGCATGAGCTCTGTCCAGTTGCCATTGCAACTGCTCTGCTTCCTCATGTTTCTGAACCCTATCAAGTTGCTCCAGCTGCTCCCACTCTTGCCGTTGCTCCTCCTTGGGTTGCAGCTCGTCTCTGATGTGGGCCCTTAATTCATCAATCAACACCACCGTGGTTCACTCTTCATAGACTGCTTGCTGTTGTATCAACTCTTTCTCTTTTTCCAGAAATTGGGCTTCTAGGAGAGCTTGCGTACATTGAAACTCCTCCTCTCGGGCATGCCACTTGGCTTCCCAAACCCTTTGCTCGTTAGTTCTGGCCTATTCTATTGCCTCCTCGGCCACATGCAACAATGCATCCTACTCCCACATCGTGTTAGCACCCTCTAGCGTATCAGCAACATGTACTGCCATATCTGATGCATTTTGTCTCTCATTGGCACACTAAAACACAGCCCTCCACTGCATTGCTAGCTGACAAGAGTAGACCACTTTACAAGATGGTGTAGAACCCCATAGTGCAAGAATTAAGCTCAAGTGTTGGCCTCTATGCAGCTTTCATAGCAATTCCAAAAAGAATTTGGGCAAGTTCACATGGTGCCCAAGACGCATACACTTCAGGAAAGTGAAGTGTGTGCTCTAGAGTTTGGAAGTGTTACCAGATTGAACAAGGAAGTGGTCCACCAACTTAGCCGCCTGTCTCCAGACTAGTGGTAGGGTTTGCTTTGGCACTTGGCCACTACTATTACGTGGCACCACTCCAGTGAAAAACATTTCAGCATCTTGTAGTGCATGCCTTGTCAGTAGGATTGTTTCTCCCATGGTTGGGGTCCCTAGATACATTGCCAATGCCACCTTCGTAAGCACTATATGAACTCCTTGGAAAACACCCTGTGCCAATTGGTGAAAAGGGCATCATCCGCCAATTCCGAATCCCCCCTTAGAAGGGGCAAAACCTCATCCCACCCAACCCCCTCAACCAGCTGCCATAGCTCCTGGTTGGCATAGTAGGCTGTGTAGGATGGCTCGAACATTGGAGTCACACCCATGGTTGCCATCACTTCCCGCCATGCATGAGCAGCATGAAGCACAACTTGTGCTGGAGGCGGAGCTCGTTGCGATCTAAAAATAGCACAGTTTTGGACCTTCCAAATCTCCCAAAGTATTATGGCTACCTTGGAGTACTTGGTTAAACTGATAGGCCCATGCAAATCCACAACCCGCCAAGTGTCCCATGTATAAGGGCATTGATAAGCGAAATGTATTGTCGTCTCGGGGTTGTTGGAACATAATGGGCATTCATCATTAATTTGTAACCCATGCTACCTCAGGACCATGCACATAGGAAGAGCATTATGAGCAATAAGCCAAAGAAAGGTCTTGATTTTCTCTGGTAATTGGCCTCACCAATGTTTTTCCAGCCTTCCACTCGTGGTATTGCTCCTGAATGATCGGTTGCAAAGTCCCCCTAGCAGACCTAGCAGACCCTGCTCCAGCATGAACTATGCATGGTTGCAAAGTGTCTTCCACATCATTGAATCATGTGGGCCCACTTCGCAATATCTATACTTCCACACCATTATTCTTATCCATTGGGCGGCCCCCTCCTGGTTTTGCAATAAATGTATTATTAACTGTTGATGACCCAACATGGGTTCATCTTCAACTTTGAAGACACCTAACCCACCAGTCTCCCAAGGTTGCATGATGGTTTCACAACCAATTAAATGTATCTGGTTACCCCCTCTCTCCCTGGACCAAATGAAATTACATATCAATTGGTTAATCCTTTGGATAATGGCCTGTAGGGGAGAAGCCACCAAATCCACAAACTTGGCGATAGCCGAAAGAACCCTCGAAGCCAGGATGATCTTGCCCTTCTTGGTTAGGAAATGGTTGGCCTAGTGCCTGATCCAAGCTTCCATTTTTTGTATTAACATGTGCCATGTATGCTTCCTCTCCCATTCAAAGAGGGGATACCCATGTAAGCATCTTGTGCAATGCCATGTAGGATTCCCAACACTTGCGAAATACGACTCCCCACCTTGGCATTAGTGTTGATTAAGTAGAGCGATGATTTTCAGTAATTAATTTCTAAGCCAATCTCCAGGGCCATGCGTCGAAGGGCTTGGTCAATCCCTAGCACCTGTGTAATTGCTACCCTAGATAGGAGCATGGTATCATCAACACAATGCTCAGCTAGACATTCTACCCCCGCAATCTCAAGTCCTTGAACTCCCTCATCCTTGCAATATAATTGTAGAGTATCCATTGCAATGATGAAAAGCAATGGAGAAAGTGGGTCCCCTTGCTAAAGCCCTCTACTAGGGGAGGAAAACCCTGTTGTGGGGGCGTACCCTAGCCCTTACAATTCCATGAGAGAATCTTCATGTGTTACCTACTTAACGCTTCCTGTAGACCTCCTTCATGGTTGGCTACATTCCTAAATCGATATCCAGCTGCATCTTTTTGCCTCGGGCAAGTGGAGCAAAAGGTTGCCCTAGCTTGCCAGAGCTCGGCGAGATGGGAAAATGCTCGAGATCCTTCGGAACCTATGAAGGTAGTTTAGACATTAGGGGCATTGGTCCCCTTAAGACAACTAAAACCCAATCCCCCAAGGGGAGAAGCTCCACTCCCTTTTTGGTTGGGGAGGCTACTGGGGAGGAACCAAGCCCAACCAACACCCTCGACGACCAACACCTCCCCCCCACAAGGGATAAAAAAGGAAAAGGAAAGAAAACACCAACCCCAGAAGCCACCTTCACACTCATTAAGGCACCAGTCATTGAGATCGGTATTGGACGCTCCTAGCACCCCACGTGCATCCACTCTCCATCCTTTGGCTTTGTTGGTGATGCATCTTTGTAAGGGTCTGATTCTTACCTCGAAAATGGTAGGTAGCCACCCCATGGTTGCTCTTCCCATAGATGGAATAGCTGACACATGGTGGACTAGACTTCTTTTGTTCCTTGACTAGGTTCTTATATTCAACTTGGATTGTCTCTTCTCCCGTTGGAAGCTCCAAAACGATTTCCTTGACCAAGTCCTTTGACGACAAGGAATGCCACGCACAAAAGCAGGCAAATTCCATTCTCTCCATGGAAGTAGTAAACTTGTCAAAGAAGATGAACTCCCCAAAGAACCCAACAAGGGTTTTTAGGAAATTCAGAGTCCACATCTCCCAAGGAACCCTCGAGATGTGAATCTAGACTAGTGCCCTAGAAATAGCTTCTTGGTGGGCACCCGGCTGCCATGGGGTTAGGGCAAGCCCTTGTTATAATCAGATCTGAAAACACACTACAAATGCTCTAGAGAAATTATTAGAACCCTGCAGATCTGAATAAATCATTAGAGGCAAAATATTGCGTTGTAGCAGGTCAAGAGACACTATAAATCACTCTCAAAACGTTCTAAACTCTAGCAAACATTTGCTGTGATAACAAAATGAAAGCAGAATGAAAATAGTAAAAATAGCACAAGAACACAGAGAGTTATGTGGTTCGGGCCCTTTTTACCCTACTTCCACAACAATGCTGATCTGCCTTCTATTCTTCTCAAATCTTCAGGACACAAGCCGTCCTTGTAACTTTTCCAAACACCCAATCTGTTATTCCAACAGATCTCAGATCAACACCAACAAGACTCACGTCTCCAAGGTAAAACCTTGATACAATGCTTTCACTTCAAAGCACACACTAAAGGCTACCCCAAGCCTTCTATTTATGAAGAAACATGAGGACCAAACCCCAATCCTAATACATGTGGGATAAAACACCAAGCCTCCTATTTATGAGGAAACATGAGGACCAAACCCCAATCCTAATACATGTGGGATAAAACACATCCCCACATCAAATGCAACATAAAAGGAAATACAACAATTAATGTATTTGTCTTCATTTTTCCAACAAACTCCCCCTTGAAGACAAATCCAACCAGCCTTTAAGAGATGTGCACTTCTGATTAAGCTTCAGTTATCCCAAGCTTCTTCCTACAGAAAATGTGTTTTTCAGCTATCACTGGTTTTGTTAAAGCATCAGCAACGTTGAGCTTTGTATGGACCTTTTGAACATGCACCAAGCCATCCTCTATGATTTCTCTTATGAAGTGGAATCGGACATCTATATGTTTTGTCCTGGCATGAAAGGCAGAATTCTTTGCAAGATGGATTGCACTCAAACTATCACAAAACACAGCATACCTTTGTTGTTTTAATCCAAGAGACTGCAAAAATCTCTTCATCCATAACATCTCCTTGCATGCTTCTGTGAGGGCTACGTACTCTGATTCAGTTGTAGATAAAGTTACTAGTGGTTGTAGACGTGACAACCAACTCACTGCTGCACCACCAAAAATAAATGTGTACCCTGTAGAAGATCGTCTTGTATCATGATCAGCAGCAAAGTTTGCATCTACAAAACCTTCAATGTGCAGATTAGCATCTCCAAAACATAAGCAATGCGCTTTTGTGCCCTTTAAATATTTTAAAATCCATTTGACAGCTAACCAGTGATTCCACCCATAGTTGGTCATAAATCTACTAACTACTCCAACGGCATAAGCAATATCAGGATGTGTACAAACCATGGCATACATCAATGACCCAACAGCAGAAGTATATGGGATATTTTTAACCTTTTCAAAATCCTCTTTTGACTTTGGACAGTCCTTCTTTGATAAATTAAATTGTGCTGAAAAAGGTGTACTTACAGGTTTTGCATCCTCCATGTTGAAACACTTTAGAACCTTTCCAATGTAATCTTCCTGACTCAACCACAACTTCTTCCTTTTTCTGTCTTTGTAAATATTCATACTAAGAATTTTCTTTGCCTGTCCCAAATCCTTCATAGCAAATTCTTTGCCCATTTCCAATTTTAAATGTTTTATCTTTGCTATATCATTTCCAACAATTAGCATATTATCAACATACAACAACAACACTGTAAATTTACCTGAAACATCTCCAGTAAAATACACACAGTGGTCTAGGTTGTTTTTCTGATAAGATAGCTTCTTCATGAAAGTATCAAACCTTTTATACGACTACCTAGGGGCTTGTTTCAAACCATATAAACTCTTTTTCAGTTTACAAACCAGACTTGAACCTTGCTGTTCTTCATACCCTTCTGGCTGTTTCATGTAAATTTCCTCCTCCAAATCTCCATGGAGGAATGCTGTTTTTATATCAAGTTGTTCCAACTCTAAGTCCATGCAGGCCACCAATGATAGCACTAAACGTATAGAAGAGTGTTTTACTACTGGAGAAAAAATTTCTTGAATGTCAATACCTGGTTTTTGTGTATAGCCTTTCACCACCAACCTAGCCTTGAAACATTTTTCCCCATTTGCCGCTGATTTAATTCTGTATAGCCACCTGCACTCCAAGGGTTTTCTCCCTTTTGGCAACTAAACTAGCTCCCAGGTTTTGTTCTGTTGGAGTGATTCCCATTCATCATTCATAGCTGCCTTCCACTTTGTGGCATCAACACATGTCATGGCTTCCTTCACTGTTTCTAGTTCACCACTATCGTTGTAAAGTACATAATTCAATGAGGGAGAGTACCTGTCAGGAGGTCTAGTAGTTCTGGTTGACCTTCTAACCCAATGAGACACATCTATAGCTTGTTGTTCATCATCTTCTACCTCATTTTCTTGCTGTCCTGCATTTTCTCCTTGCTGTCCTAAGTTCTTAGCTTGCTGCCATGTACTTTCAGCATGTTGTCCAAAGTTTCTGTTCACCAAATATGCAGGAATTTCATCATAGCTTGTTGTTCATCATCTTCTACCTCATTTTCTTGCTGTCCTGCATTTTCTCCTTGCTGTCCTAAGTTCTCAGCTTGCTGCCAAGTACTTTCAGCATGTTGTCCAACGTTTCCAGATCTGGAAAATCCATGAGTTTCATCATTTTCAATTTCTTCAGTCACGCTAAGAGGAGTCCTTATGCTTTCTGAGCCATTTCTGTCCTTGTCTTTCTTTTGCAGCTCACTAAACATCACATTTTCTCTGAATTTAACGTCCCTTGATCTCACTACACGTTTCAATTCAGGATCCCAAAGTCTGAATCCTAACTCATCTTCTCCATATCCAACAAATATGCAACTTTTAGCCCTGTCCTCCAACTTAGTTCTATTTTCCTTTGGAATATGCATAAATGCCTCACATCCAAAAACTCTTAAATGACTGTATGAAATGTTTTTACCTTTACAAACAACTTCTGGAACAACATTATCAATTGAAGAATGTGGAGACCTGTTCACCAAATATGCAGTAGTCATAACTGCATCTCCCTAAAATGTCTTAGGTAGGCCTGCACCTGAAACCATTGTTCTAGCACAATCCAACAATGTTCTGTTGCATCTTTTAGCAACTCCATTTTCTTGTGGTGTACTAGGAGGGGTACGAATGTGCCTAATTCCTTTAATGTTGCAAAAATCAACAAACACTTTAGATGTGTACTCCCCACCATTATCAGTTTGCAAACATCTTATTTTTAGACCTGTTTCATTTTCTACTCATGCAACAAATGTTTTGAAAACTGAAAACACTTCATCTTTTGATTTCAGCATATAAACCCAAACCTTCCTTGTACAATCATCTATGAAAGTCACAAAATAAATAGATCCACCAAGAGAAATGGGAATCATAGGACCACAAACATCAGAATAAACCAATTCTAACTTATTTTTCTTTCTGTTGTCCAAATCCCTACAAAAGTTTACTCTCCTAGATTTTCCAACTTAACAGTCTTTGCAATCAGTTTGAGCATAAGAAAATACAGGAATGAGAGTCTGATTTTGAACTACCTTTAAGCTTGACCAGCCAATGTGTTCAAGACGTCTATGCCACACTTCAGAATCTTCTGTATTAGAAACTGTTGCAATAGAGTTGCATGAATCTGCCATCAATGTATATAAGCTGCCCTCCTTCTTTCCTTTCAGAATGGTCATAATTCCCTTGGAAATCCTCCAATGTCCTCCTCCACTACTAAAATTCAGACCTGAATCATCCAGCTGTGGAATTGAAATCAACTTCTTTGTAACTTCAGGAACATGTCTAACGTTATCTATTGTAACCTTTGGCATCCTTGCTTGTTGTAGACTTATACTTCCAATTCCAAGAACTTTTAAAGCTTTTCCATTAGCAGCATATACAAAACTAGATTCAACTTTATGATAAGATGCAAAACAAGACTTATCTGGACAAATATGAAAGGAGACACCTGAGTCAATCAACCAGATCTCACTGCTACATCTATTTGCCACCATTGTACATTGTTCTTGAATCAGAAAACTAACATTTTCATCAGCTACATGTACCTCTAATGTTCCTTCTTCTGACTTCTGCTCCTTTCCTTTATTTTTCTGTGCTTTCCATGCAAAGCAATCCTTCTTCAAATGACTTTTCTTCTTGCAGTACCAGCACTCTTGAGTTTGAGTTCTGCCATGTGATACTCCTTTGTCTGTGCTTCTCCCCCTACTTGGGAAACGTCTCCTACTTCTACCTCTTTCTTTTGCTACATGAACATTTCTAGATCTAGAAGACTCATCTACTCTTCCTTTTGAATCTTGAAGGGTAGACACAACTTGTTCAAATGTCATAGATGAAACACTCATAGAAGTAGTAATAGATGATAAATGTGAATACCAGGAATCGGGTAAGGAGTCTAACAAAGCATATGATTTAACTGAATCTGGAATAACAATTTTATATTCCTCCAACTTATTTAGATTTTCCATCATCTCATTCAAATGATTTTGAAAAGACACATCAGATCTCTTCTTGCATCTAAAAACTTTATGATAAATGTGAAAGATATTCAAACCTGATACTTTGTCAAACCTATTCTTCAGCGTTTGCCACAGATCATGCAGATCCATATTAGGTTTGATTGAGGCCAAAATCCCATTGCTTAGGGTTGGATAAATGAAAGATAATGCCCTAGTCTTAATTTTTCTCCAATCAGCATTTAACATTCCTGCTGGTTGAGAGGGTTCTAGGGCCTCTTGGCACTTCTTTTGTGGTAAAATAGCCTTCATCAAAATGCTCCAAATGTTCCAGTTCCTTCCTACCAATCTTTTCGTTGTTTGCAGCCTCTCCATCTCTTTAAATTTAGTTCTGATACCAATTGTTATAATCAGATCTGAAAACAAATAGATCTGAAAACACACTACAAATACTCTAGAGAAATTATTAGAACCCTAGAGATCTGAATAAATCATTAGAGGCAAAATATTGCGCTATAGCAGGTCAAGAAACACTATAAATCACTCTCAAAACGTTCTAAACTCTAGCAAACATTTGCTGTGATAACAAAATGAAAGCAGAATGAAAACAGTAAAAATAGCACAAGAACACAGAGAGTTATGTGGTTCGGGCCCTTTTTACCCTACTTCCACAACAATGCTGATTTGCCTTTTATTCTTTTCAAATCTTCAGGACACAAGCCGTCCTTGTAACTTTTCCAAACACCTAATCTGTTATTCCAATAGATCTTAGATCAACACCAACAAGACTCACGTCTCCAAGGTAAAAACTTGATACAATGCTTTCACTTCAAAGCACACCCTAAAGGCTACCCCAAGCCTTCTATTTATGAAAAAACATGAGGATCAAACCTCAATCTTAATACATGTGGGATAAAACACATCCCCACATCAAATGCAACATAAAAGGAAATACAACAATTAATGTATTTGTCTTCATTTTTTCAACAACCCTCTAGCGTTGTAGAACCATGGCTTATTCAAAAGAGCCTTGTCATGGTCCTCCAATGTTTTAAAAACAAATAAGAGGAGGTTCTCTGATAGGCTTCTAATCTCCACCTCTTTCAACCCCCAACTGTCCAAGGCCCACCTCCGAATCAGCTCTAGTTTTGCTCAGGCTCCCAATGAGACAAACTTACCTATAAAGCTATGTTCCATGGTGCGAACTGCTTCTCTACGTGGTCCACAAACCTGCAGCCGCATAGTGGCCTCTCTTTGGGAGTAGGCTTCAATTCCTCCACTCCTTGGCCGCCAACTTGCACCTTGGCCACTCGAACTTGTTGCCTGGCCATTGCCCCTTGTAGTACCCCTAGCCAAGCCAACATTGATCGTCTCGATGCCCTTGCTGGCACCCACTCCCTCACCGGTACCCATGTTCCTGCCTTCGCCCTCTCCTCTGCCCATTTCAAAGACCATCGGTCTTCCCCTTATTCCTTATTTCCCACATTTTTTAAATAGTTAAAATCCTACCACAAGCATTTATTTGTTATTTGTAGTATCTTGCAACAATGAAGTCTTTGTAATTTAACAGAATTTTTTAAAAAGCTTTTACACTGTCATTTTCACAGCAATATTTTTGCAAATTTAATTGAGATTTTGTCCTAACCTGAAAAATGAGTGGCTTGGTGTAGGAAAATAAAACTAGTTAATTAGCATATAAAATGATTGCTTATTTAGATTTGTACATGGTATGGTTAAAGAACTTGGAGTAAATATTGAAATGGCTGTTGATGGAAGTGAATGATAAACGAAGATTCCATGAAGCTGATTCTGTGTGGTTGGGATAAGCTAAGAATGATTATTTGTACATGCTATATGGTGTGCCACATTTATAGTTGATGATGTAGACTTGATCACACAAGCCTCGAAGGTCACAATTTCACAACACTTTTTAAGATGAATTGACTTGGAGAAAGCAGTGCAAGAATGAGTAAATATAACAACAATGGACAGGAGCAAAGCTCAGTGCACTCTCCTAAGGATCTGGAAGCACAACACATCATCATGATCCCACGCTCTCACCCAACTCAAAGTTACTATGACTCACAATGGAAAACACAAGCTCAATGTGAAATCAATGGCCTCTTGAAGGATGGACTTCTTTTCTCTTGAAAAGTAGTTGGGGTATTTATAGTTTTTTGCTCATTGTTGGGCTTCCTTCTTATGCTTTGAAACACTTTAAAAATCAAGATTTCTCATGTTACGTGCAGCCCATTAGCAATTTGATGTGAATTTGCTGCAACTATTAGCCCAGTAGTAATCTCAAAAAAACTGATTTCCCAAAAGGTTAAGCATCTCAGTGCTAGTAGGCTGCGACTAGCGCAGTCCACTACTGAGAGTTGGCTGTGATTAGCATCCTCCTAGGACTGGTAAATCATTTATCTTTTCCTGAGAGTGATTTTCTTTTTCGTTGCTAGACTGTTTCTACTAGCACCCTGCTGGCAGCTGGCTGCAACTTGGCTGTGATTATTAGTCCAGTAACAACAACTTTCCTAAATCAAAAGTTTTTTAAAATGATTGGAATAAAGGCTACGATAGGGTTATGACTTGTACCATGCTTGCAGTTGCTTGCTCAAGATTCAAAAAATCTCAAATCATGCCCAAACACAAGGACTTGCCAGAAGAGACTCATCGAAGATTTATATGAAGATTACAAATGGAAGATGTCCCCATTAGTTGATGTTCACCAAATGAAATTTCCAAACTGTAACCTAGAGCTTGTAAAAGTATTTATTCTCTGTTGAGGTTGACAATGGACTAAGTATGGCTAGGAAAGTTCCTTTGGGCTAGAGTTTGTTGAACTGGAAAGTGGTTTGGACTGGAGGTACACTAGTTTAATTCAGATAAAGATTGATAATTTTCTGCACCCACCTCAATGCATTTTTTTCCGGGTAGATACCAATTTTAGGAATTTTGAATTGTAATTTAAGTTAGAGATTGGTAGAGACTATAAACTATGAGGTTCAACTTTGTATCTATTTTTAGGTAGTTTGTATATCCTTGGAGGCTTTGGTAAAAGCATTAATACTTCCGTTAAATTTATATTGAATTGGCATGATTGGAACATGATTTTGAGACCTAGGCTTTACTACCTATGCCTTTCAAATACATGATCAGATATGGCTAATGTTTTTAATACTCTATCTTTAGTGTTGATTGTTTCTGCATTTGCATTGTGTTTACAAAAATATGTTTTAACTTCCTTGATGTAATTTTTATCTCACCTAAATTCTGTGAACTTGTTGTAGCTTGATTTCTTGAGATTCTTACCTATGAAAGGAATCATGTTAGCAATGGGACAACTTTGCTGTGCAGAGATGTTATTTTGGTTGAATTTATTAAAACTCTGGAAATGTTATTTGTAGATGGATAGTTCTAATTATCTTCATTACTTGGTATTATGATTTGCAGGTTTTCTTTGTTGATACATTGAAGTTCTTTCTATCCCTTTATGGCCACAAGCTTCCAGTTCTTTGTATGGATATCTCTTCTGATGGTAATTTGCTTGTCAGTGGATCCGCAGATAAGAACTTGAAGATATGGGGGCTAGATTTTGGTGACTGTCATAGATCACTTTTTGCTCATTCTGACAGGTTAATAATTCATACATGTTTGTATTATGATTTTTCATCATGAAGAAGTTAGTTTCGGTGCTTGTGCTTCTAAAAACCTAGAAGTAATTTAAATTTGATTTTCCAGAAAATTATGTTCTTTTTTGTTTAGTTTTATCATTTGATCAAATCAGCATTTTATCTTTGAACAATTATAGCCTCTTTTTGCTTCACCTGTTTTAAATCTACCACTGAGTAGGATTATTTTATAAGTGGATATTTCAGTATATTTGTATTGAATAAGGGGAGTTAAGCAAACACAATTTTACTTTATTGATGCTTAGTGTGATGCTAGGATAATTTGACTTATAAATGTCAACCAAGAAGTTATTCAATATGTGTGCGTCTGTTTTTCTTTGTTTTTTCTTACAATAAATCTCATTCTACAGTTTTTATTCGATGTAATACATTCCAAGAAATAATAATTAATAGACCCTCTAATTGGCCTGTATTTACATTATTTTGAAAATGCAGTGTTATGGCAGTCCAATTTGTGCGCAATACACATTATATGTTTAGTGTAGGAAAGGATCGACTATTGAAATACTGGGATGCTGATAAGTTTGAACTATTATTAACATTAGAAGGGCATCATGCGGAGTTGTGGTGTGTTGCCATAAGTAGTTATGGTGACTTTGTAGTTACTGGTTCTCATGATCGCTCCATTAGACGATGGGACCGTACTGAAGAAATTTTTAACCTCGAGGTATTTGGCCAGCTACATTACATGTAGTTCATTTTTATTTTTCATCTATGAAATTTATCAAACAGAGAGGTGTCTATTGTTTACAGGATGCAAGAGAAGAACGATTAGAAGCGATCATTGATTCAGGTCAAGATGACACTATGGATAATCGGTTTGGGTTAAAGGAAGATATCCCAGAAGAGGGAGCGGTTGCTCTGCCAGGGAAAAAAACACAAGAAACAATGAATGCAACTGACTCTATTATTGAAGCCTTAGACATAGCAGAGGTAGAAGTGGAACGTCTTAAAAAACATGAGGTATAGTAACAATATAGGATTTTACTCGGATGGAATTTGTATATATCTACCTCTTCTTCCCAACGCTGGGTTGTTCATTATGTGAAATTTTATGTACAGGAGGATGTAGTAAATGGAAGCAAAGCTCGATTCCAACCTAATATAATTATGCTAGGCTATTCTCCATCTGAATTTGTGCTTCGTAGTGTTTCATCTGTGCGGACAAATGATCTTGAGCAAGCACTTTTGGTATGCATGGTTTTCTTCTTCTGTTATGTACCATATTTATGTGGATACTGCACGATATTCAAGGGCTTAGAATCTTCGGTGATGTTTCCTAGAATGTGATAATGGATTGTTATAATTTTCAACAGCTATAATTTTTATATTTTGTAAATTGCACTGTTGGCAATAGTTCACCATTGATAGAATTTCTAAAGCTCTTATAAGTTCAGTAAGTGGTAAATTTAGTTAGATGCACGCCTACTTGTAATTGTTTTTGTTTTTAAATTAGATATAATTTTTTTAGTGTCCTTGTTCATATCGTGTTTTCTCAAGATTAAATCTTGTTTGTGTTTAGACTCCAAGCTTTTTTAGACTGCAAAATACTACAAAGTGAGACGTTAAATTATATGCATTTATATTTAGAAAACAGTCAAAACACATTTGTAGCTGAATACTACAAGCCACATCAGCTGAATTTAATGGTTTAATACATTTAATTTTGGAAATACGACAATATGATTACAAAAGATGTAATTTGTTACATTAATAACCATGTATTATTTAATGTGCCAATTGTTTGTACCAGCATTTATCCCAACTTTTTGTCAAAACCCTGTGTCAAAGCTATGTCAATATGCAGATTGCATTGCCGAAAAAATATAAGAAATTAGTTTCAAGCTCGTTGAAATGTACTTTGAGGAGTAATTGGTTATGTATGTTTTGTTGCTTTTAAAATATTGGTATTGCATCATGTTTTGTTAGCATAATCTTGTTATTTCTACTATGCAAAGTACATGAACTGAGATATCCGTAGAACTATTAAGCTATATCTTTTTTGTTGTTTGATTTCAGGCGTTACCGTTCACAGATGCACTGAAACTGTTTTCGTACGTACTTGAATGGATACAACAAAGTGATAAGGTATAATGGCTTTCGAGCAGTTGATATCTTGCTATAGGTGTTTTGGTTTTTGGACTATTATAATGTTTTTCTGTGTTAAGCTATTCGTGATAATATTTTTATGTCAAAGTTTGATAACCTGTATCCAAACAACTACTTAAAAATCATTGTGGTGATATAACTTCTTTTTCCTCTTTGAGATTGAAATATAGTCTTCTCAAAATCCATGTAGATTTTACCTCTATTTCCATAGTGGTTAGAAAGAATGCGTAGGCTCCTAATTTATAAAAATCATGATATGATCATCATTGTCAGTGATGCATATTTCATTTGGTTATAACATCTGGCTTGTGGTTTGCCAGTCATAGCTTCAATCTTAAGGGGTATATTGAAGGGCTATGTTGTAAGGTGAAAGTATACATTGAGGGCTATGTTGTAAGGTGAATGGTTGACCATAGCAAATCATCCTTTAATCTTTTGCCTACCTTAAGGTTTTAAGCCATGTTGATGGCATAAAGGCACCAAGATTACATCGTTATCATTGATACAGGCCTTGAACATCTTCCATGAGACACCAGCTAGTTCTGGTTCATATGAAGTAGATAGTTGATCTCAAAAATGTCTCTAGTCTAACCTAAGTTGAATGTACATGTAGAAGGGAGGATTGCTGTTTGAATGTACACTGGGCACATGGAACACGACTTCCATTGAAAACAGTCAATTTATATGCATAGGTTCGAAATTAGAAGTCATAGAAACTGTTTTTAACACTACGGGATATTATTTCATTATTTGCAGCATTTGACCAAAGTTTGTTGCATTACCTTTTAGCATATAGCAGCAATGTTAGTTTGAAATTGTAACATGGTAAACTGGAATAGACCAATTTAAAAATTATTGTAATGCTGGATTTGATTGATGCCACATTAATTACATCCAAACAATTGGTTTTCCATCTTTGAAATTTTGCATTTTTTGCTATGAATTTTTAACCTTAACATTCTTGCATACCCATTGTACAGGTGGAGCTTGTCTGCCGAATTTGTATATTGCTATTGCAAATCCATCATCATCAGCTTGTTGGTACCCCAGCAGCTAGATCTGTCTTGACGGCAATTCAGGATAATCTTCGGAAGAGAGTGAAGGTACCAATTATACACTTATTGCAATTTTTTAGAAGACTTTAATTTTGATAATCATATTTTGACCTTTAAATTGTTCCTATTGCAGTATTGCAAGGATACGTTAGGCTTCAATCTTGCAGCTATGGAACATATAAAGGTTCCACTTTAATACATATATATATTTTTAAACATCTTTCTTTCATCGAAATGGTGTTTTGTTTTTAGCAGAAGAATACCTAATAAACTTTTTCTTCTTAATTTCTGTTTTGGGTACAGCAATTACTAATTGCAAGGTCTGATGCCCCCTTCAAAAATGCAAGTGCAAAACTCAGGGAAATCCGTGCTCTTTTGGCTAAAAGAAGGAATGATGATCCAGGATCTGAGAAAAAGATAAAACACAAGAAACACAAGAAATTCCATAGAATACAAGAGAATTCTTAAGGCTGCCTGTGGAGGACAGAATTTTGGTTATGTTTTAATCATGCCAAGCAATCTTACAAGTTCTAGATTGCATATTCTTTTACCAGGAAGGCTGCATCTTGTTTGATGACGGCTGCATTTGTTTCTAAAGGAATGCAAATCACAAAGGCCATTCGAAACTGTAATTTATTATGATGTCTTTGCTGCTATCATCATTTGAGATAAGAACGATGAGATACACCTTGTACTATAATCATGTACTTTCTTTAAAGGTCTAAACCCGCACTGGTTTGAGTTCTTCGAAGACGATAAGGATTCTAAATAATTATTTGTAATCCGTTGGTTTGTTAACTAATGTGCTGGCAAATCAATCAATGACACAAGTACTGGATTGTGTTAATTATGATAGTTAATTATATAAAATTTCAATTTCAAGCCAGTGTTTACGAGGAACACTCAATTTTTCCTAAATTGTTATTTGTGCCCTGTTAAAACGTGCAATAATTTGCAAGTTTTCTTGATAAGTACGTGTAATTATCCTAAATCCATAGGAATTTGGAGAACTGGAAGTAATTTGATTATCCTAAATTTATAGGAATTTGGAGAATTAGAAATAATTTGATTATAGGTACAATTTGGCATATGTAGTAGAAGAATTATAGGTGGATGTATTGATGCCTTTTAAGTGTGATTTGAGTTGGTGATCTTTTGTCTCTAAATTCTTGAAAAGCACATCTGTGCGTTTTTCAAATTTAGAGGACATAGGTATTTAAATATATTTGGTTAATGTTTATGTATATTTAAATTGGTTCAGAAATCAACATTTAAGCAAGTCTTTTAGGTGGGACATGTTAATTGTTCTTTCCTTCGTAAAAAGCTATAAATAACATTTAGAATTAATATTGATAGACTTGAATATTGTTTAAGATTTGATGTTTTGTGAGGACGGTAGTTTCTGGGGTAGTAATACATTACGTGCATTTATAGTTAGTCTTTGTGCAATAATTTGGGGTAACCCATTAGGCACAAGCACAAGGGGAGGGGAGTGACTTAGTGATAGTCTTTGTGCAATAATTTGGGGTAACCCATTAGGCACAAGCACAAGGGGAGGGGAGTGACTTAGTGATAATCTTTGTGCAATAATTTGGGGTAACCCATTAGGCACAAGCACACGGGGAGGGGAGTGACTTAGTGATAGTAGGGGGGATGTCGGACCCCGAAAAGAAGTTTTATTGATATTAACAGTGTAACAGTTATAGTAATTTGAACAAGTCATAGGGTTAAGGGGAAGGGGGAAGTTGAGAGCACTATGCAAGAAACTCAGGACTTACCTTATAAAAAACAAGTGTTAAGGGAGGAAGCCCAAATTGGGGCACCACCAAACCACCAAATGACCACCCATGCTGACTCGTTACAAGATAGAAGGACAAAGAATTAGATAAGGAATAAAAAAGCTCTCAATTAAGGATAGAGAGAGTTCCAATGGTGACTCCTCACAACAGAAATGGAAAGCTTCCTGGTAGAGATTACTGATGATGAGTGTTACTAGAATGCACAAGTCTTTTCCACTGCTGCAAGAGATGAACCAACTGATGTCTATCTAGATTGAATTGATGGTGACTTAGTGATAGTATGTATAACCTATTACTTATTAGACATATATACAATTTTTATGGGTGTTCAAATTGTGTATGTTAATTTGAACTTTAACCTTTGAGCATACATTTTCTTATAATCATCAGGTTAAAAGTTGGCAACCTCACATACGTGATACCTAAAATTATTATACATATAAAAATTATCTTCCCATGTAAATATAACATTCTCTTATTAAAGAGCACTTTTGTAATATCTAAAATTATTTTTTAAATAAAATTTTTAATTGCATATTGAATAAGACAATAATAAAAGTGTATTGTGGAATCCTTCATCTACCTTAGTGGGGTAGTCATGTTAATAGGATGAAGACACTACATTGATGGTGTTTCTTACCTAGATAATTTATTTAAATTGTAATTGCTAGGTTGTGGGATCAATCCTTTTTTTGGGATGTTGGAACTTGAAATAGGTGAAACATAGGTATACCCCAAGATTTATAGAAGTTTATAACTTAGTACTACCTAGTAGAATCAAACCTGTGACCTGGGGTTACACAAGTCAAAACTTGTACCACTAGGCTAACACTCATTGCTAGGTTGTGGGATCAATCCTTTTTTTGATTATTTTATTAATAAGATCATGGTTCGAAACAATAAGTTTTAATCTCACAACAAATTAAGTAGCAAAAATGCATGGGAAAAATGTAAATGCTTATATAGATTGTTGAATGTTTGAGTATTTTTTGTTTGTTTACAAAAATGACATCTTAGATAGTTGATGACTCATCTAGTGGCATTTTGTAAGTCAATTATAAGCTTTGGATTTAGGATGTTTGTCATGTACCCAGGGTTTGTGGTTTTCATGCACATGGATGAGGTTTCTACCTCCCAAGTTTGCATCCTAGCCTTTCAATTCACACTTGTAGGTTTGGTGCCTATTTTAGGCTTCCTAGGATATTCTGGCTTCATTTAGAGATCCTCAAAAGGCTTCAACATGTTCTCTGGCATCTCAGCTTCATCCGGGAAAAGTTGGCAAGGTGTGAGGGAGCAAGGGTGTGCTAGCTTCCCTACACTAGCACATCCCCTACATCAATGCAAAGGTGCTAACGCACCCCCCTTAGTACCTTGGCTTGGGCACCTTTGCCTCTTGGCCTCCTTTGGTGTGTCTTGGAATGCTTAGGTTGTGTTGACAAACCTCAATTGATGCCTAGGTATTAGCAAACCCTTGTTATGTTACGAAAATTATAAATACTTCGAATGAGCTTCATATGAAACGAACTTGAATCCAAGCATTTTCCTTTGGCATTTGGCATTTGGTTGCATGTGAAGAGCTATTTCTCCCTTGGGTAAGTTAATTCCTTCTGTGTTTTGTGTGTGTTTTGAGTCGTCGCTTTCACAAATATGGCTAGATTCTATCAAAGTGTTACCTTGCTTATGTAGCCCAGAAATGTTTGGTTGATACAAAGTCTAGTGTTTGTGTAGTGAATCAAGCTTATGGTTTTCCCTCATTTGCACCATTGATGCCTTAAACATTAAAATACCAAAAACATTATAAATTATTAAAATCATAAAAATATTTATTTATTTCTCATTTTCATAAGCTACAATGATTCAACCTTATCTAAGGAGGTCACAATTGTATGGCATGGTGTTAGGGCCATCAAGGTTGTGACTAAGTGCCATTTTATTTACATGTGTGTGATGTTACACCTGTTCCAAAGAGGGATTGTAACATAAGCGTACACATGTCTCCATGAGGGATTATAATGTATGTGTTTATTATTGTTTTTTATTTCTTATATTTATAAAATCCATAAAAATTATAAAACATATTCTCTCTATCCCTCATCATGGCAAAATGAGTTATAAATGTATCATAAGTATTATAATATCTTTTATGTTTCTTAAATGCAATGATATATGCAAGTGTTCTTGGAAATCTACTTAACATTATCCTCAAAGCGTACGACTGGATTGCACTATGATTTGTATAATAAATTCCTTTGGTCCAAAACTGGTGGGATCCTTATCATTGGCACCATTGTCAAGGAGGATGTTGGTGACTTTGCTAGAAATACTTGTACATTCTTGATTGTAACTTTTATTCAAATCAAATATTTGTTTTAGTGTTGTGTGTGTAGGTTGTGAACATGAACAAGATGACAGATAGCACTAAGAGCCCATCAAAGATATCTAGTAATGCCTTGATCAATATGAAGCTAGAGGATGAATGTACTACATACAAAGCTCATGAGCACATGTTTAATGATTATGAGCTTTTGTAAATGCAAGATCTTTAGGATCAAATGGCAAAAGAATATGCTAATAACAGCTTCTCATCTAATCATTCAAAAGGGAATAAGAAGCTAAGGTAGATATGAAAGGCAAAGGGCTATCCCACCATGAAGGCCCATGGTTAGGTACCTTCACTTCATGTGTAGTCTAGAATGATGATCTTCTTTTCAATTTCCAACATTTTCATTTATCTACACCTACTAGTGGTAGTGATGATTGCCCTTAGTTTGATTAGGGCAATTATCATGAGTTAGCGGAAGTTGTACATATTCCAAGGTGTTGGTGACTATTTGGGACTAGACCGGGGTCACAAAAAACAAAGGTGTTCTTCAAATAGGGTTTAGGTGCTTGCTGGTCTTTAGCAACATTGAGGCCTAGATACCTCCAAATAGACTGAGTGGTTATGAAATGAACCAAACGTGAGTATGTGTTTGCTATTGTGAATGTTGCAATGGTTGGGTTATGTATGAAACTATAATTAACTAGCATAAAAGAAATTCAGCTAACTTTGTCAAATATAATGAGTTGTTGAAAGTTCCTATTTTGTTAAATCACTTAGTATATATAGTCCCTATAGTATGTTACTTGTAACAAATAAAATTTCACGAAAATGTTTGAGCACAATTCCGCCAATCTATTCCTAATTTCCCCCAAAGAGAAAATTCCATAAGAAAACTAGAAATAAAGTGAGAGTTAATAGGTTTTAGAAAGAGAAAAGAAAAGAAAGAATATTTGTGTGTAATCTCAAACATTTAAGCAATGATGAGAGATGAGGTACCCCCTATGCCCAATCATATGAATCACAAGCATTCACGCATGATCCAGTTGAATTTCATGGATGGAACTAGTTGTGGCATCCAAATTGTTATGCCTTGATCGCAGTTTGTTGTCTTCCCACTTGGACTAGTGGTAGCTTTGCCATGTATGATTTAGTCCAAAGTGAGACATATGATTCTTGATGTTGTTTTACCTTTATGCTACTCCTAATAATAATAGAAAAATCAATTACTTAATCTAATTAACAACATAAAGATAAAGTCTAAACTAGCCTACGGGTGATGAGTGTTCATTCCTAGCTTACCATACATGTCTTGAACCCATGTATCCACTACTAGGATTACCAAGTGATGAATTGTGTTTAGTTGTGCTTCAATATCAAATAAACAATATTGGAGCCTCGATATCAGATACTCGATATTGGATCCTAAGATGCGATGTCAAATATCTGATATCATGGGGTGTATGCCAGCCTATAAATATAGTGCTTGGGCACATGATTTTGGATTAGTTTTTGCATAGAGTAACGAAGTTCTTGCAATTTAGCCATCCCAAAGTTGGAATATTTTTGAGTGCCTGCAGTAGGATTCTGAGTGTGTATAGATCTTTGTTTGAGCACTAATGTACCTAAGCATAACAATGTGATGAAAATAAAGGCAAGCCCTTTTGATAATCCTTGCAGCACTGAGAATAGATTAATGTTTCCTTTAACGCATTTAATGTTCATGCACTTTACCTTAATGCACTTTAATTAAGCAATTAATTTCTAGTTGTTAATGAACACAAGCACAACCACTTCGAGCATTCGTGTAGTGCTTGGTAACCCAAAAACACTTAATTTTTGGTAACCTAGTAGTGCTATATGCATTTAGGATGTGTCTGGAGGGTGGGAATGGATACTTGGGTTAGGCTAGCTAGGTAGTAAATTAATTAGATATTAAATTCCTCTACTGTTTATTCTTGCTCTAGGCGATTAAAATTTATAAAATATAAAATAATAAAAATCATGTGCCTCAATTATACTTAACCATACAATTAAGCTCCACAAGTATAGTTGAGAAAACAATGATTGTCATGATTAAATTTCATGTTCTGGAACCAGTGTACTTAAGAACTTAAGGTCTGCAAAATTCAACTAGATTGTGTGTGAACCCTTGTGATTCGTATGTTTGGGCATAGGGGTACCTTGCTGTTCATCATTGGTGTCATTACCAGGGACCTTTTAGTTATTACGTGTGCTATCTAGGACTAGTGAAAAATTATTCAAATCATTGGAATGAACCCTAAAAGTCATATTATACGTTACAATTACTATAGAAAGTTTAAAGAAACACACTACATTTTTATTTTATAACAGAAAATGTCTTCTTTTCATAGGAGTGATTCTCCATCCAAGTTTGATGAAGTACATCAGTAGGTGCCTCAACAATACAAAGTGGTATATGCTCATCTTGATGAGTATGTACCCAATTTCACCTTCATCCTACACCAGGATGAACAGCTGCAATGGCATGACATGGAGGACAACATCATGTTGCTTCTCAATTGATCTATTCCTATGATGCTTTAACAAACTCTTGTGTGTTTAGGCCTCCAAGGACATCATGCTAAGTATGTTATACAAGATAGTAACAATACGGATTATCATTCCACTGAGGTACAACATCTCAAGGATTGACAGCTAGAACAAAGCTATGAATCTACAAAGGGAAAGTGGTTCAATGATTCTCCATTCCTGCCATACCAATAAGATGGTGGAGAATACTTCTTTAGGGGTTTTTCATTTAGTAAAATTCCTCTCTTTGACTTCAAAGAAGGAGGTCAAAATCAGAACTTACAATCCACAATCCACAATCTTGGCAAGAATGGATCCAACACCAAAGGAGGATTCAAGGAGGAGAGTTAGGGTAGGGAAGCAAACAAGAAACAAGATCATGATTGTAGTCATGATCACCGAAGAGAAGGTAGTATGCATCGTGATGATGCTAGTCCTCCTTCCTTTTGACTTTTGTATCATCTTCTTCTTCTGGCTCTAATCATAACCATAGTGGGTGCGACTAGGATGGAGGTGATCGATAGGACTGAAATGATTGAAGGGACTGTCAAGCAAGTCAAGACCAGGGGCATGGGAATTCAAGAGAGACTAGAAACCATGAATGAAGGGGTAGCAGAGGCCATTGTAGGCACAAAAATCATGGCCTTGATGAGCCTTTGCTTGCTACTTAGAGTACGCTAAACATTGCAGAGGTAGTACGAATTTCCACAAGGCACGTAAAGGATAGTCGGATCAAGAGGCTAGACATGAACAATATTTCTTGGTTCAAAGGGGGATATAACTTAGATCTATAGAACCATCTTCAAGCTTTTCAAGATGCATGTGCCTTGTAGAATATAGAAAATGAGTGGCAAAAGCTTAAGTTGTTTCCAAGGACACTCATTAAAGAAGCAAAAAACTAGTATTGATCCTTAGAATCAGAATCTATCAGACGATGGAGTACAATGCTTGAATTGTTCAATGACAAATATCAAACATACTCTTGAGCATCCAACTCGAGAAGGAAAATTTAAGGATGGAAACAAGGGATGCATGAACACTTGGACACCGCGATAGGTTGATACTATTCCTTATTTCATAGATGTCCTGGCCATGGTTATTGTCACTAGACCAACTTTTCCACATTGTAGACAAGCTTCTATTAGAAACAAGGAGAACCCTTGGCATCTACGCTCAAGGATGACTGTTAGAATTAAGTGCCTGTCAGATCCAAAGATTAATTGAGTAGGTAGTAAAAGAGGAAGGAGAATTAAGAAAATGAGAAAGTGTAGAGGAATACAACCATGATCCTTCCATTCACAAGAGGGAGGTTTGATTCTATGATAGTGAGGACAAATCATCACTTGATGAGGTTGTGAACAGGAAAATCTTGCTGTTTCAAAAATTTTAATTTGAAAATTTGACCAAGCTTGATTATTTATGGGACTCCATGGATAGTAGATTTCAAGCTATCCTAAAATTTTTTGAAGAGTCCAAAGAACAAGGTAGTAATCGTGAGTACAAGAGGTGCAAGGAAGCTAAATATACCAATCAAAGAGGTAATGAAAAGATTGCTGCAATAGAGGAAGTTGTGGGAAGTGAATCAGATGCTGATGGTGGGTGTGCCATCTGCCATTATGAACATCCTAAGGGATGTTGCTCCATAGTGTCATACTTACAGGAGTCTGGGGTGTATGCTTTGAATCCATGCCTAACACAAAGGTAAACACCCAGATGATTGCCTTATCCTCAAGGAAATTCTAGGTAGTTCCACCAACAACAATAGTATTATCTAAGTGGAACTCCTCCATAGCCATATGAGCAGTATCAACTGTGGCAGTAACCATAATCATGGGTGCTAGCATCACCAAGCCAACAGTTCCCTTATAGACAACTTGATCCATATGGGTACTACGTTTAGCAACCCTTTTTCTCCATGTGACTCTTCTTGTCACCTTTCTACTTTCCAACCTCACTACCCTTATGATGATTATCAAACTCATTTTTCACATGCAAGGAGGGATACCACCTTTTATCCTTATCCTCCTCCTGTTCCTGCATATCTTCCTCCTCCCTTAACATAGGTACCACCTGCTCCATCTATGCAGGGTGAACTCCCAACTCAATCGCAACAATGCAACGCCACTAGGGCCATTAATCTCTAATCGGTTCATCAACTGAGTGGTTTGAACAATCGATCTAAGAAAAGACCTTTCTTTTGATCCAATAGTCTACCTAAGCCCTCACATACACTTGCGGTTTGGCAACCATGTTTCTTTATATTCCTTTGTATCAAATTCTTTTAAGTCCCCTTCAAATCAAATACTACCCAGGATCTATATTGTTATGCTTACTCATGCCATATCTGATTGGATCCATGCTGGAAATCCTCCTAGGAAATTAGTGAATCTTGGAAGTCCTCTTATTTATTTGTAGAGTGCTAGGAATGAACCATGTAGAGATCTTCTTGACTCAGGTTCTGGTGTTAACTTGATTTCTCATGAGATGTATATTACATGGAACCTACCTCTAAAGAATAGCAATATCATATTAGAATTGGTAGACCAGTCCATCACTATTTCATTGGAATTGGTAAAAGACATTATAACCACTATCTATGGGTGGTGTTATCTTGCTAATTTCCTAGTGATCAAGGTGGAGAACTATAAAGGGAAATTTCCAATCATCATGAGAAGGGCATGGCTAAGCACTGTTGATGTAAAATGGGCATCAAAGATCTTTCCCTCAAAATATCTAAAGAAAATGCATTTGGGAAGATTGAGAAGAAGCGAGTTCCATGGATCGTGTACAGTGATACAGGGTGCAATTGTGTGTAGAAAATTTGGTCAATGAAACAAGCATCCATTTCTACATGCAAGCAATGTGCACTAGAAGCAGATATTCAAAGGTGTATTTACGTAGCACCCACTAAACAAGAGGGCACCTAGTGGCTGACTACTAATTCTTAGAGCAATACACTTTGCATGGAACCTACTGAGATGTTGTAGGCATGGATTAATTGGAGAAAGTTCATCACCACCTCTTTGATAATGCAAATGATGATACCTATTGGGGAGAGTTGGAAATTCCTAAAAATTTCAAGCAAGAGCCCCTTAAATTAAAAAATCTACTAGCTAGCATGGAATATGTGTTCATAAAAAATGGGAAGCCAATCATAATCAATGCAAATTTTGCTTAAGTGAAAAAAAGATGTTAAATGTGGTTGAAAAATGGTTAGTAGCCTTTGCTTGGTCATATCCTGAACTCATAGGAATTGATCCTAGGATATGCTAGCATCATATCTACATCGACCTAACTATGAAGCCAAAGAGGCAACTAAAGAGGCAATTAAACCCCAAATTGAAGTAAATCATCAAAGAAGAAATTGAACAACTCCTCAAGGTGGATTTCATCTATCCCATTATGGATAGTGAGTGGGTTAGTACACTTCTGATTGTGCTAAAGAAAGGTGGCAAGTGGTGGGTCTGCATCGATTTTTAGCTGTTGAATATGACAACATTCAAGGATCATTTTCCATTGCCATTTGTTGATTAGGTGTTAGACACAATATTTAGGCATTATTTTTACACTTTTCTAGATGGTTATAATGGCTATAACGAAGTCCAGATCGTGCCAGAGGACCAGGCCAAGACAACATTCACAAGTCCCAGGGGGACTGTTGCATATTGCAAGATGCCATTTGGTCTGTGCAATACCCCTGCTATATTCCAATGCTTGGTTTTAAGAATTTTTTTAACAATAGATTTGTAGTGATGTGAAAGTCTTCATGGATGACTTCTCCACCTTTGGAGCTACATTTGAGCAAGCACTAGACTTCCTAGAGCAAGTCCTAAAAAGATGTGTTGAAACAAATCTGTGGCTCAATTAGCAAAAGATCATTTGATGGTCTAGGAGGGCATTGTATTAGGGCACAGAATATCACAAGTAGGAATTGAGGTAGACCTTGAAAAAATAAGGATCATCCAAGGAATTACTTGCCAACCAGAAATCGTCAAAGATGTTCGGTAATTCGTTGGACATACTGGCTACTACTGGCGATTCATAGAGAATTTCTCTAAGATTAAAAAATTGTTGGTTGAGCTAACAAAGAAAGATGTACCATTTGTTTGGACCAATGAATTTGAAAAAGCATTCCAGCAATTGAAGGAGAAACTTGTAGAAACTCTAATTCTACAAGCACCCGATTGGTCTAGACCATTTCATGTTATAACATATGCATCAAATTATGCCTTGGGAGTTATGCTTACATAGATGGATGACAAGAAACAGCCATATTACATCCACTATGAAAGCTGAAGCATTGTGGGTGGACAATTGAACTACACCACCACAGAGAAAGAATTAATGGTAGTGGTGTTTGCTCTAGAGAAGTTTAGGCACTTGGATACAAAGTGTTTGTGCACATGGACCATAGCACCATTCGCTTCCTAATGACCAAGCCAACAATGAGCTCCTAAGTCATATGGTGGCTGGTGATCTTACAAGAATTTGATCTTACAATGGTAGATTGAAAGGGAACTGATAATGTGGTCATTAACCACTTTTCTTGGTTGCGATGGGATAACAAAGAGGATGAAAGCCCACTATTTGATCTATTTCTTGATGAATTCCTCTTTGCTGAGGCTATAACTGAACAATTGTCCACTATGCCTAAATGGTATGATGACATTTTCACCTATCTTCTTACCCAAGAGATGCCGCAAGGATTGGACCATCAAAAGAAACAATAGTTTCTGCACTAGGTAAAATGCTTCATGGAGATCAATGGACACCTCTACAAGGTGTGCATCAATGGCCTGGTTCGTTGGTGTGTCCCTAGTGCTAATCAACTGTGCATTCTCTAGGATGCTCATGAAGGTCCTTGTGGGGACCACTATGATGGGAGATGCATGACTATTAAAATCATGATGATAGGGTATTATTGGCCAACAATCTTTAGGGATGCTCATCAATATGTCCACTCTTGTGAACGCTGCCAACAAGATGGTGAAATGACTACTTGAATGGAGGGACCTCAACAGTGGATCCAACCACTAGATCCCTATGACATCTGGGGCATTGATTTCATGGGTTCCATATTATCCATGTCAAATGGAAAAGTGTACATCATAGTCATTTTTAACTATTGTATGAAATGGGAAAAAGTGGCAACCCTCACTGACTATACATCTTCTACTGCTGCTTGATTTGTACAACAAAATCTTATAAATAGATTTAATGTGCCACATGTATTAATTTCTAATAATGGAACTCAATTTATAGGTACTACTTTTTGGAAGTTGATGTAATGCTTTGGGATTGAACACAAACTCACAACACCCTACCACCCTCAAGCCAATGATCAAGTTGAGGTTACAAATAGGGAAATCACAAAGATTCTAACAAGAATTGTCAATAAATATAGGAAATATTGGAGTGCAAAGCTCAACGATGTCCTCTAGGCCTACTGCTCAACATGAAAACTTCCTATAGCCTATTCTCCCTATTAGTTTATGTATGAAAAATTACCAACACTTCCTATTTAATTTGAGCTCCATACACTTTCAACAATCTATGACCTTGACTTTGACTTAAGTCTACCACAAAAATAAAGACTAATGAATCTCAACTTGCTTGACAAAAACCGATTGGTGGCCCTATCATCTAATGAGTTGCACAAGGCTTTCAATAAAAAGCACAATGACCTTGAAATTAGAAAAGTCAAAATTCAACCAGAAGATAAGGTTCTCTACTAGAACCCCACACATGTACCTCAACCTCAACAAACTAAGTTTTAGACATTGTGGGAAGGACCTTATATAATTTATAAAACTTTTCTTTTTGGGGCCATGTTGATCTATAAACCTAGGAACCTATACAAGAAAAGCTAGTCAACATATAAGTCAAACCTTTCCACGAGCCTAACAAGGCAATGCAACAAACACCTCATTGGATGGACAATCACGCTCAATATTTTGGATCTCCTCCTTTCAACCTAGTCATGGGGGAGATGGCCATTCATGCTAACTATATAAGTGACTCAATTTTTAATCTTTTTGTTTTACACTTTTGTTTTACACCTTGTTACTTTTACAACTTTTTGTTTTACACATTCTTTATCTTACATCTTTTTGTTTTCCACATTATTAATTTTTCAAAATTTTTGTTTTCCAACATCATTAGTACGGTTTATCTTTCTTAAATATTTTACAATTTCTTATATATTTTCCCTTATTTGGATATGATTTTCTTATTATGTTTTAATAATAATGTGCTATATTACCAACAGGGTACAATGTGTTTGATTGATTTGGGCATGTGCTATTTAGTTATTTGATTGTTGGTGTTTGGGTTCTAGCTTTGAATTTTGTTACTAATAACTAGGACATGGTTTCTTTTTCATGAAATAAGCAGTGAGTCCATTACATCCACCCATTCACAAACTCTATATTTTTCCTTGTTTTGGAAGTGTGAGGTCTCTTTTTCATTAATAAAACTTTAACAAACTTGTGACTTTTGTAGTTTCCAAATTGAGAAATGATTCAAAGGTTTGAACAGGGTGTGACTTCGATGAGATTTGGTATTTTTATGTCTTTTTGCTTACTTGGGTGCATGTGTTTTTTCATGGATTTCTTATCATTCCATGTTAACCAATAACAAGAAGTTGAATAAGTCTTTGCATGGTGTGGTTCCCATAAAAAAAAAGGATGGAAATTCAAAGCACACCCCTTAGACAAAATAAATGGGCTTCAAGCACTAGTTATGGGACTAGAAAGACATGTTACCCATGCCTGAAGGTCCCCTCTAACTAAGGCCCTTCCTCACTTCCTACTTCTATTTTCTTCTTTAATAAGGAATAGTGGTTGTTCTGTGGGAGCACTCTTGTGTCTTAGGGGGATGGACTAGTCTTAAAATGATAATGTGAAGTCATTGAACATGGTTGGTTTTGGTCTAGACTAAGGCTAGAGATTATTAAGTCATTTAATGACAAAATTCACAAGGTACTTTATGTGACCTTAATTGGGAACTCCATTCCACTCTCTCTCTCATCCATCTACGCTTTCCATATCTCACCTCATTGTTGATTTTATGTTCTTATTTGATGTCTTGGTTTGAGGTGTCAAAATTCTTAGGTAATTTCTTTTGGAATTTTGTTCTTAACTTTCTGTAACCATTAATCATCCATGGGGCCCATGAACTCTTTGCTTTGAGGTTATGCAAGGAAAATAAAAGGCCTATGCCTGCTTTGGGGAGGATCCACTTAAATATCTTTGGTTAGGTTGGTTAAGTCCTTTATCCTTAGACATTCTCAGAATCAGATCCTTTTGCATATCCCATCAGTGACATCCAATTGTGCATATCTTCACAACATTTTTCAGTGAAATTTTTTTTTATTGTTGTGAATTCTTAAATCCTCTTCAAGCATTTCATCATGTTTAAAATTTTTCAAATTTAATAATGGACTGCTTATCAAATTTACCCTATTTGTTAGTCTTCTCGCTAACACTAGTAAAGGAATCAATCTACCATAATCACAACCTAGCCATGTGTAACCATTGATGAGACAAGGTATTTAAAAGCTATATGTTATACATTGCACACTAATATGTGATTTTGTTGTGATTGCAATGAGAAGTGTAGAATGGAAGTGGGACTATCTTTACCAAGGATGATGTCGTAGTACCATGTGACGAGGGCTATGCATGATTGTTGGATCTTCTCCCTCACTTTTTAGTTGCTAGAGGAGTTAGATGTCAGTTTTGTCTAGGGTGTTCACTTCTCTTGTCATGAACACCCAATTTTGTAATAGATTGTAATATGTACACTCGAACACTTAGAATTTGTTTGTTTCATCTAAGTCAAGTTTGCATGTCAGTCAATAATCCCATACATGCCCAATATTTTGTAAGGAACATGTTTCTCCTTTTGTTCACTCAAGGACAATTTTTCATTTAGTTGTGGGGGTATGATGAATCATGTTTAATTGTGCTCCGATATTGGATACACGATATCAGAGCCTCAATATCGGATACTCGATATTGAACCCTAAGATGCAATGTCGAATAGTTGATATCGTGGGGTATATGTCGACCTATAAATATAGTACTTAGCACATGATTTTAGATTAGTTTTTGCATAGAGTAATGAAGTTTTTGCAGTTTAGCCATCCTAGAGTTAAAATATTTATGAGTGCCCGTAATAGGAGTCTGAGTATGTACAAATCTTTGTTTGAGCACTGATGTACCTGAGCACAATAGTTTGACAGAAATAAAGACGAGCTCTTTTGATAATCCTTGCAACACTGAAAATAGATTAATGTTTCCTTTAATGCATTTAATATTCATGCACTTTACCTTAATGCACTTTAATTAAATAATTAATTTCTTGTTAATAAACACAAGCATGACCACTTCAAGCATACATGTAGTACTTGATAACCTAGAAATGCTTAACTTTTGGTAACTCAGCAGTGCTATATGCATTTAGGATGTATTTGCACAGTGGGAATGAGTACTTGCATTAGGCTAGCTAGGCAATAGATTAATTAGATATTAAATTCCTCTACCTTTTATTCTTGCTCTAGGCAATTAAAACTTATAAAATATAAAATAATAAAAATCATGTGCCTCAATTATACTTAACCATACAATTAAGCTCCAAAAGTATAGTTGAGAAGACAACGATTATCATGATTAGATTTCACGTTTTGGAACCAATGTACTTAAGAACTTAAGGTCTATGGAATTTAACTAGATCGCACATGAACACTTGTAATTCATATGGTTGAGCATAGGAGTACCTCGCCGCTCACCACCAAGCACTATGCTATTGGGCAAACCAAGTAATAACACTATTGAGATTATCAAGCAAATACATGTTTATGCTCAAAACTAGTTGCGATCATTCTGCCAATTCATTAACATGCATGGAAATGTAAACATTAACTAAGTACATGAAACATAAATTGCATAGAAAGTAAATTTAATCTTAGTCAAGTGCTGCAATGAATAAGAATCAATCTCAATCTTATAGCCATTCATGGAATGTGTCTAGGTACATTGCCATTCAAATAAGATGCCACAGAACTGACTCAGATCCACACTATGGGCACTCATTGACTATTCTCTAAGACTATGAAATAAAATTGCAAGAGTTTGGCTACTCTATTGACCAAAGAATGCCAATACACAACGGGAGCACATGTATTTATAGGCGAAAATAGACACTGCGTTGATGGGGCCTCGTCAATGCATCATTGCATGCATTAACAGGGCCTTGTCAACACATCAATTACATTGACGGGGCCTCGTCGATGTGGCTACTTTGAAGTAGCTGTGTCGAAGCAATTATCTCGAAGTGTCTACATCGAAGTAGCTGTGTCGAAGAGGCTACATCAACGTAACCAACTGATGCTTCATCAAGCAAGACAAATTGACATGAGGAAACACTTTAGAATAAAGCTATTCCAACTTAATCTAACTACGAATTGTCCAAACCCTCTGAGCTAAACAAGAAATTTTGTAAAAGACAATTTATTACACTACCAAAAACGTTACATAAATGAGCCTTCAAAATAGAACCTTGTACCAAGCATTCAAAAAAAATTGACAATTTTAAGATTGAAATATTGAGGCAATACACTTTAAAATAATGAAGCTATTTCAGATATCTCAAAACATCAAAGATTTTCCTAGATCCCCTATCCTCAAAACATGCAATTTCGTTAAGACATCACTATTAAATTGCTCTGGAGGCTTTTCAACAACATAAGCTCTTTTATGGCAAACCTTAATATAAGTCTAATATTGCGCAAAAACAAAGCTATGAAAACAACCTAGAAAAATCCCAAAATTAAATGCCAAGCATAATACTATCTAAACCATTAGTTAAGTAACTAAAACAAAATGGGAAAAAATGAACTCACAGGATTAAAACAAAGTAGCTGTATTGATGTCTTTAGCAAGCCATGTTTTATAAGAAATCTTCAATATTCATCCAGATGCTCTACCCAAATCCCTCCTTTTTTTTATCTACCTTTGAAGCCTTTTTATAGCGGCTTCATGGTAGTTACCATCATCATTGAAAGTTAAGGTGAACATCAAATATCTAAGGAATTTATTCATAACTACCTAGTTATAACTTATGATATCTTTTTAGTTATAGATATCATGGGTATTTAGCTATACAAACATAAAAAATTACAACTTTCACAAGAAGTTCAATCATCATAAAGATACAAGCTACGGTTACCAAGCATCTAGGGATAACTACCTTTCTTCTTTAGTCATAATAACAATAAGAGTTTTTTTACAAAGAAAGATCAGATGTATATGTTCAACAGTGGTGATAAAGTTGATACTCGTCTATGGTATCCCATTGCCAAGTGTTCACCGAAAGCGTCCACGTTTTCTTTCTGTAACTGCGATTCCATAATCTGTGGTATTCTAACATAAGCCTGCCAATCTTCCTCTACATAACTGTCCAAGCTGAGCGGCCATGTTTTTTTGCCTTTGCCGTCGAACACGCAGTAACACCGCCACCGCTCTTGCTTCGCTCGTCTTCAATGTCATCCATGTTGCGGCGTCTGAAATTTCCTGTGCATGATCCACCTGCGGCTCCCACGTCGTCCCATGTCATTTTACAATGATTTAGCAGTTAGGGGTTGAATCTTTGGCCTTCACCAAGTTACACAGTGTCATGAATTCCAATCGATGCTGAGCAAAATGCCCTTGGATTTAGGTAGAGGACGTCTTTGTCGCTGTTCTTCGTTCTGTGAAAGAGCTTGCCATAGAGGTCCAGCATGGCAGTGAGGGGCCTCTTCAGATTGCACAGGAATTGAAAATTGCTCAGATTTTGCAATAGCTTCGTTTTGGAAGGGGGCCCAGACGTCCTCAGGGGCTCTCTCGCAGGCACAATGACGGTGCTACGGACTTCCAAGACCTGTGCTTGAGAAACTGGAGACACGACTGATGTTTACTTGCAGATTGCAGCGCAGGTGTAGGGTTTATTCTTACGAGTGCAATGCTTCCAAGAGGAGGATTGAGTGTAGGGATGGGTATAATATTTGTTTTGTTCGAATTCTAAAATCATGAAACTGATTCGATCTCCACTGTTGTCCTAAATGATCCTGAAGAGGGAAGAAAAATTCATAAGATTATGAACAAAAATGGTTCTGGATCTTATTTATATGCAAATATGGTGTTTTATGAAATGCCTGTGCATTTCCTCGGTTTCGTCTCCTGAGTCATAGAATTAGAAATCACATCTTTATTTTATCAAAGCCTCTGTTAATGCCATTGAAGAGTCCCCTATACTTGCTTTCATCCCTAGAGCTGATTCTCAACCCTTTGAATCAATCATAACACCAGTATCCTCATCTTCCTGCTGGATAAATTCCAATTCCAAGATAGTTTTAGACGTATTGGAATTTTTTCTCTTATAATCTGATTGGAAAGATATATGGCTTTATTCCTTAACACTTCTGAAAAGTAAATTCATTGGTCTTCAAGCATATAGGTGCACTGTCAACAGTAAATTCATTGGTCTTCAAGCATATAGGTGCACTGTCAACAGTAGTTGGAGATTCAACCAAAATGTCAATCATGCTATTTTGATATTGGCAAGGTTTAACGAGGAAGAAGAATCCTGTTGAAGTCTGCGATGATGTGTCAAGTTCACACTCTTTGTGAGTCTTAGAGCATGTTGTAGAATCCGATGTATTTTTGACTATATCTATTTGAAATCCCTTGCTCAACATGTCCTGTTCAGATCTTTCACTTTATGTTCCCAGTTGAATTTGCAGCGACAAGTAATCTTGAATTGCATTTTCAGCAAACGCTTGACACAAATTACCCATTATCATCATTAAGTAACATAGTTTCTGGTTTGATATTCGAACAAATAATTTTCCCATATCAGTGTTTATGCAGATAACTTTGGTGACTTGCTATTTGTCTCAGTATCCTTAGCCTAGTTACCAAGTTTAAGGAAAACAGTAAAACAGTATACCATCATTTCTACAGTGAAGTAGAGAGTGTAGATTACTATAAACGTTTCCATGGCTTCCACATAACTTAGGATTCCAAGAAAATTTTCAGAACTAAAATTTCCCAGCGATGTACATTGCTGCCCCCTTAAATGGTAGAAATGTACTAACTAACACAAGGAAGCACTTTCGTGACAGCAGGATCAAACAAATCAACAAATCAACATGGCTGTACCAACATATAGAGGATATGGCTGATGTACCAACATATAGAGGATATGCCAGTGTTGATCCCTAGTTTAATGTGCATGCCTTTGACAATACTTTCTATCTCCCATGCCTTTGACAATACTTTCTATCTCCAAGGGATCGTGAATGATTGACAGAAGTTGGAGTTGTTTCCCTGCACCTTCGTTGAGTATGGGAGGACCTTGTATAAATCATTACCTCCTAGATGGATTCAAAGTCAAGCAGACATGGTCAAAATATTCTATACAAATTTTCAGACCTATTCTTGAATTTGAAACATCGGGAAGGAGATGGCCAGATAGAGGCAAGGAGCCTGTGAGCCTTTCAACATCGTCATGGAGAGGTATATGAAAACTGTCCACTGCTGTCCGAATCATAATTTAGCCATGGAGAGGTATATGAAAACTGTCCACTGCTGTCCGAATCATAATTTAGCCAGAGAGAGCAGTTAATGCACATTGTAGAAGAGCTATGCAGGAAACAAGAGAGTGCATGGATATGTACGTGATGAACTAGGTGTACAAAAAGCCCATGACCTAAATCAAAGTGCTCTAAAAACCATTGGTGGCAAGGCGAATGGCAAAAAACCATTGGTGGCATGGAATGTGAATGGCAAAAGCAATAATCAATCGAGAAGTATAGGTGGGAGGTAAAAGTAAAAAACATTGAAGGTAGTGCTAAATCTTCCATTGTAGTCAAGGATTTAGTACAAGATTAGATCAAAACGAACAAGTCTTAATAGACATGGCCCACCATGAAAATAAGATTATTACTCTCAAAGGACATTAAAGGTCAGGTGGTTGAAGCTACAACCAACCAAAGCAGCTGCACCACTAGAATGTAGAAAGAGGTATGATGGCAAGAATGTAGAAAGAGGTATGATGGCAAGGGTAAAGGGAAGCTCTCCTACTCTAAAAGCATATCCAAATGAGACTTTCTCATCTTCCATCGATGATGTGTGAATACTATGAAGACTCTTATGATTCTTAGAGCTATCTAGTCATGGTTCACATGATTAATGAAATGAGATGATATGAGGTATCTTTGAATCCTAGATTCATTAAGAAGCAAGTAAGGAGAACCCCATAACCTAGCTGTTCATACTATTTAGATGATGCTTATTCATAGCTCATGCAATAGTGTGGCAAGCTCCAAATTTTAGGTGTGCTGCTCCATGAAATCTTTCAACTCCGATGCAATAATAGAAGTTGAAAGCCATAACTAGCCGGCTAGCCATAACCAAGGTAGGCCAAATCATGTAATATTACCTACTATAATGATCCTACTTCTATCCATGCATCTAGGTAATATTACTAGTTATCTATTAATTTGGTAATGGAGGAAAGTTTTAGGTCATGCGGTAGGAAATTTTATTGTAAGCGTAGATGCGAAAATTGTGGGATTGGGTCTGCAACCTTCTCTGTACCTTGTAAAGAGGAAAATCATTCAAGCTAGATAAAAGTCCATACTCATGAGATCTTTATGAACATCCTTGATTACAATTCAATTATAATATCTTGTTCAAGGATGAGTTTGTTGAACCCATTAAAATGTTTTATGTTACATAGTAATGGATAAAGTATTTTTATTTTTTTATCATATCACATATCAAAAATCATCGATTTTTGTTACCTAAATCGATATGAACTAATGACATTTATTTTGGCTATTGTAGGTAATCGTGACAATGATAAGGATTGATACATATGAAATCGATCCAGATCACAATAGCGATAAGGATCAATATCATGGGTTGACCAGAAGGAGCAAATTTGGATATTGATCGAAACAGAGACAAGCAACTTGTGACGATGATCATGGAAGATTGAGGCTGCAATGGAAATCAACAAAGTAGATATCAATTGACATCAATGCCTGTGATAAGGATTGATTATCTCATATTTCATTTTAGATACCCTTAGAGTATAAATACATGCCCAAGATTTAGATAGAGATAAATAGAGAGGGAGAGAGAGAGAGAGAGAGAGAGAGAGAGAGTACGAAATGGATACCCAAAATAGACCCATGTTAGGTTGAAGTCTCATTCCCTTTGAAATTATTAAGGAAAGATTTTTTTAGCTTTATGGCAATCATAAACCATTGGAGTCCAATGTTGGGTTGTTGAAGTTGTTGCATTGTCAAGACACCATTGAAGAATCACAGATTAGGTGTAGTATCCCTTGTAATCTTCATGATTTATGCATGTATTCATGACTACAATTTGATTTAAGCATAAATCTTCATTCCTAAACTTGTGATTAGAATTTAGGATAAAGTTGCATGTTTTACTTATGCGTGACAGTCATAAATGTGGTCTTGGTTTGGATGCAATCCTAATCATTTCATGTGTTGATGATCTTTTGACTATTGGATCGTCCCTTCATGGAATACGACTCATGAGTTAGTCACAAATGAGGTGACTTCTCTACAATGAAAGAAAGATAATAATTAAAGGTATCCAACATCGAATTTTGCCTTGCTCGTTAATTTGGCATTGTTGCTGAGGGGGTCGGTAGAGTCAATCGTTATCAAGGGTTCAATATATTTTATTTTATTTTTTATTTTTTTAAAATTTAAATTGAATCTTTGAAAAAGGTATACATTCTTTCCATTTTATTTTATTTTTTTTATTTTGTTAGAAATGGTCTCCCTTAATTATTTTACTTGTAATAAAACAAATTTTAAGGAAATTATATATTTTAATTACATATCATATTATATATAATTAAGAAAAAACCAATAGTCTACATCTTTTACCTTGAAAAATGTAGAGGACAATAGGAAATTCTATTATTAGTTGGGATTATAAAGAATTCAGCAGCATCATGTCTAGAATGCAAGGGAGAAGGACAATTCCTCCTACCTTGAAATAGGTAGGTTTAAACCCAAAATCCAACTAATGGTGAGCCTTAGATTAATAAGTATCTGACACATAATAAACTTCATTATTTTTAAACAATGTTCTTTAAGTACAATGTTCAAAAGTCAAGATGGCTAAATAGCTCAGTTTAGGGTAATGCTTATTAGTGTTTGGTTTCTATTAAATACCTACTTGGATGAGTCACTAAGGTGGAAAGGTGTGTTATATTGAACCTAGTTTCTTTGGTGGTAAAGGCATCTACTGATATCAAGTAAGATCAATGTCATATGAGCAACCCTTACAAAATGAATTTGGTTTCTACAAGAACCTCATGATTGAAGTCAGTTAAACATTTAATTTCTTAAGGAAAAAAAAGATAAATAAAAAGAAAAAAATAGAAAAAGTAAAAAAATGATGAAAAAAGAGAAAAAAAATGAAAGCAAGAAAAGAAAGTAAAAAAAAAAAGAAAAAGATGACCCCACAAGAATTGTCCATCATGAGCCGAGCCATACTCCCATAAGAACCTTACAGTTGGGGCGATGCTCCAAGCTCATAACTTCAAGCATCCAACAAGAACCTCCTTCTGTAAGCAGAGTGTTTAAGGGTCAAGCAACAATTACCAATCAAATAATGATGCCACTACCTTAGAACTAGGGTATAGCAATGGTAGTGAAGGCGTGACTCCTCCATAGTTAGTATTTTAATGGACACTATCACTTCTAATCATTTCTCTTACTTCGTTATTTAGTTACTTTGCTTTTGTTTTTTTTTATACTTAGATTATTGTTTTCTTTTTGCTTTTTTTTTTACCTCATTTTTAACTTTTGCTATTTCTCTTTTTCTTTTTTGCTATGTTATCTTCCTATTTTCTTTTGCATGGTCATCGTTTTTGACTAGTGGTGCTTTTGTGCATGGGTTTTCTTTGTGTTTCCCATTATGACTTCCATAGGCATCAATGGTTGAGATCCCTACTATGGTGACCAATGATGGATACTAACACTCATTCACCCATTGCCTTTGCTACCCTCTTAGTCATATAGATATATGAAACCTAGGGAAATTCTTACTTTTGGTATATCCTTTGATCATGTTTCCTTTTAATAATTATCTCTGATAAGTAACCTAGGTATGTTACATATGGTGACTGAAAACATCAATAGCTGGAACATTGAGGTCTACGAGCACACAACCTAACCTTGATTTCACACAAGGGCTTGCTGGTGGTGGAGACAAGGCACCTTGAATGGTCTGGTTAATCGAACAAGGACTTAACAGATGTAACGGGGTTGTAGCATGGTTAGCTGCAATGCTGATGCAAGATGGTGTTAAGTGGGTAGGTGATGTTTGCAATGTTAACGGTATTTATAGTGTCAATAGTGTCAACATTATTGAGCATAGTCATAGGTGCCCAAGGGGGGGAGGGGGGGGTGGTGCGGTGTGGGGGGTGGCGGAGGAGGGAGGAGGAGGGCGAGCATAGTCAAAATTTTCGGTGAAGTGGATGGTGTCAACATGTGTAGACTACCGCCCAAGCGTAGTTTTAGGTGCAATTATGCAGTGAAATAACGAAATATGCAAGTGTGAAAAATGCAAAGAAAAAGAGAAAGAAGCAAAACACCACCCCAAATGGGGTTGAGCATAGTTAATATTAAAATGGGTTAGAAGGTACATGATATATAACAGGCATAGTGGACAACGCAGTCACAATCTTAGAGGTGTCTAGCTGCAATGATTGATGTTCCATCGAGGTGTCTACATTTGCTAGGTTGGCTACTGTGGTGTACCATTGGCTGTGGTGTTCTTCTGGGCTACAGGGGTCTGTGGTGGTCTGCAACTTCACCTCTTCTTGGTTTGCCAAAATGCCATTGGTTTTCTCCTAAGCACTCCTTAGATTTGTCAACCCTTTGATTTGCCAACCTTGAAAACTTTGAGGGCATGGGTATTTATAGGTCTAGGGTTAGCAAAAAAATGTGAGATGGTTACCACGTGATGGAGGGAACAGTTGGAACTACACTCAACATAGTCACTATTTATGTCATGTATTGATGAGGCTAATGGTGTTGTGCTTTGCTATTTTCTGTTAGACTTTGTGGGAGTATGAGACTATGACTACATTGCCAACTATATGTGTGTGTATGTGCTAAGAGGACCGCAAGGCACCTAAAAGATGCAAGCTAGAGACTACGCTCTGTGGGATTACACTCTCCACACTCTCATGTGGGGTCAAGCTTAGTTACAATCTTGGGGTAAAAGGGGATACAAAAGGGAAGTATCTTGCTAACTATGCTTGCCCAAGGTGAGTTGACTGCATTCTAGAGCTAAGTCAAGCATCGTTGGTGCACTACAGAGGTTGCTGGAGACTGTTCTAGTTGACTACGTGCTCTATGAGAGGTTGATTATGCTTTGGGTTGGGGGAGAGTGTAGTTGTCAACACTGGTGAAATCTGTGAGAAAATGGATTTTTGTAGACTACACTCTCCATGGGAGGCTGACTACACTCCCAACTGGGGATGAGCGTAGTGTCAACACTTAGCAAAATTTGCAAAAAGTGGCCTTCTGTTGACTATGCTCTCCACGAGAGGCTAACTACACTCCCATTTGGGGAAGAGTGTAGTTTCAACACTTAGAAAAAACTTGTGAAAACTAGCCCTCATGTTGACTACACTCTCTACGAGAGGCTCACTATGCTCTTAATTGCGGAAGAGCGTAGTGTTAACACTTAGAAAAAATTACGAAAAAATGACCTTCGTGCTGACTACGCTCTCCATGAGAGGTTGACCATGCTCTCAATTGGGGATGAGTGTAGTGTCAACACTTAGCAAAATTTGCAAAAATTGGCCTTCTGCTGACTACACTCTCCATGAGAGGCTAGCTACACTCCCACCTAGGGATGAGCATAGTCTCAACACTTAGCCAAAATTTGCAGCTGGGATGCCATAGTCTAGATTTGGTGGTATTCTTACACCTTATAACGTAGATCTTGTGAGGTGATGTCAAGCCTAAATAATTTGAGGCAAGGCCTTCCTAACTGAGTTATATGTGGATTGATATCCAATAATAAGAATTCATTAATCAAAAAGAGGAATTGGCACATTTAAAAAGTTTATAAATACAATTATAATAATATCAATTGATATTGATAGCCTTGACATAGGATGATTAGGACATGTGTAAGTATTAATATAATATCAAAGGATTGATGTCTATAGATAAATAACAAAAATCCTAGTTTTCCTTTATTGCAAGCAATGTGGTCTCAATGTCTTGTTATAATAATTTATATATATCACAAATAGTTGATTCCAACAACTTGGATTGATATGATAGTAACAAAGGTTCAACTTTCCAACAATACTTTTGATCGTATCAATAAGATTTGACACTTATATATTGATGGATATTGATTTACCCAATCTCATGCGAACAAGAGTAAATTTCAATGAATTTTTTGTGTCTGAATAGTATGGCATTGATATGATTCATGTAGCCTTGATCGATATATATCGATATGTTTCAAATTTTCCCAAATGCCTTAGATTTTATCAACTCGATAGTGATATCAATCGACATACATATTGATTCATATAGCTTAAATTAATATGCATTAATATCCCTTGAAATTTCCTAAATGTTTCGACAAATATTGATACATCTGCAACCTACAATTCTACTATATCAATCTATATTGATGTAGTGATAAAAATCGACCTAAAATATATTGAGCCTAATCACAGCTATGATATGAATTGATAACTGGAAAAGTAAAAAAAAGTATATAGTAAAATATTTGTGAACCAACGATTTCTATTATAAATCACCATCCCATCGCATAAAAACCACATATGAAGTTTAGGACTAGTGTAAATTGAAGTTTAGGGCTAGCAGGAAGTAGAGTAAATGGATGTCTAGGGCTAGCAAGGAGTAGTTCACCCAGTAGGAGATCCTCTTAGTTCTATAACAACCTAGCTCTACCATCAGCACTCTGGATAAGAGGGTGGCAAACATTGAAAAACATGTCCACCCTCAAATCTGCGATGATGAGGAGGAAGAAGAACCCTCCTAGTTTGAGGAGGACATGGATGTGGAAGCAGGCTCAAAGGCCTGATACAGCCTCCAAATTATGATATTGTATTTTGAAAATTTGTGTTTTGATGGTCAACCATCTTTTAAATTTGAGACTATTTTCAACTAGATGTGTTATGTTGTGTTTTTATATATAGTTATAGTATCTCTTTTGCATTGGGAACAGGGATTATGTTTTGTTTTCACCTTTATGGCCAGGCTTTGGCCAAAGGCTAGTCAAGGGCTATGTTGAACCCCATCAAATGTTTTATGTTACATAGTAATGGATAAAGTATTTTTATATTTTTTATAGTATGACATATTGAAAATCATTGATTTTTGCTATTGAAATCAATATGGACTAATGATGTTTATTTTGCCTATTGCAGGTAATCGTGACAACAATAAGGATCGATACATACAAAATCGATCTAGATTGTGATAGTGATAAGGATCAATATCATGGATTGACCAGAAGGAGCAAATATGGATATCGATTGAAATAGAGATAAGAGAGTTGCGACGATGATTGCAAGAGATCAAGGCTACAATGGAAATTGAAAAAGTATATATCGATTGACATCAATGCTTGTGATAAGGATCAATTATCCCATATTTCATTTAAAATACCCTTAGAGTATAAATACATGTCGAAGATTTAGATAGAGATAGATAGGAAGATAGATAGATAGTGAGATAGATAGATATATATATAAAGAGAAAGTATAGAATGGATACCCAAAATAAACCCACGTCAAGTTGAAGTCTCACCCCATTTGAAATTGTTAAGGAAAGATTTGTTTAGCTTTGTGGCAATCATAAACCATTGGAGTCCAATGTTGGGCTGTTGAAGTTGCTGCATTGTCAAGATACCAAGGAAGAATCATAGATTAGGTGAGGTATCCCATGTAATCTTCATGAATTGTGCATGTATTCATGACTACAATTTGATTTAAGCATAAGTCTTCATTCTTGAACTTGTGATTAGAAGTTAGGATAAAGATGTGTGTTTTGACTTATGAGTGACAATCATAAGTGTGAACTTGGTTTGAATTAAATCTTAATCATTTTATGTCTTGATGATATTTTGATTTTTGAACCATTTCTCCATGGGATATGGCTCACAGGTTATTCACAGATGAGATGATGTTTCTACAATAAAAGAAAGATAACAATTAAATGTATTCAACACCAAATTTTTCTTGGCTTGTTAGAGTTCCATTGCTATGTCTAGTAAAGATAACATGATGGTACTTGATGGTGATATTATTACCATCTTCATGTCTATAGTGGTAATGCAAGTAGTCAAAGAAGAATGTTGACTTGAAAAGTGATTAGATCCTAGTAGTCTTATGGTGGAGATCCAAATTGGTAACAAGGATCAATGGGTAGCTCTCTATGACTCCAACTCAAGAGTCATTCTCATCTTATTGCAATAGTACCTTGACTCAGGACTTTCTCCTCTATAGTATACGAACATTTGGTTAGAGCTAGCAAACCAATCATATGCATATCCTATGGGATAGGTATGCAATGTAATCACTTCTATTGTAGGTTAGTCATATCCCACAAATTTACTAGTACTTAGATTAGAAGATAAGGTGGAAGAGGATCTTCATGTTATCATGGGAAGAGCTTGGTTAAGCATTTCAAATGTTAGGTTTGTTTTCCAAGACCTCCACCTTGAGATTGGTAGAAGGGATGAGACCAAAAAGATGAACTATAAGCGAATACCCTATGAGCCTTCTCAGTGTTGTTGCACCATGTGCATGTGCTATTGAAGTGAGTCAAATGGAACACTTAATGGATAATACTTGGTGTATCATAATGAACATCTTTCATTTTTGACCATGATTAAAGCTCAATTTATGACTCTGAGGTTTCCTAGGTAATAGACATGGATCAGTTATAGGGGAGAAATCCTTCATTCCATGTCAAAATCTTGTTTTTCTTGCTATTTCTATTTTTGTGATTAATAAAAATCAATATTTTTAGCTAGAATTTTTTACTTTTTGAGATTAATAGGTAGTTGATTATGAGATCTTTTCTTTTGGAGTGTTTTTGTTTATATGTATGAGAAAACCAATTTAGGTGTTTTATGAATGCCCATTCAATAAGCCAATGGTGGATGGATAAGCTACAGATGCGATGATGATGTGAGAGTACCAAATGAGTTTAGTGTGGCGCTTTGATTGATAGAATGCCCATGCAACAACATTTATCCACTCACTTTTCTTCTATTCATCACTAGTGAATTAGGCTAAAATTTAGTGGGGTGTAAGGGCTTACATTGTGAGCTCATAAAGCTAAAGCTATTGGAACTATAGGTAGGTGATAGGTCCACATGTTAGGATGCGAGCTTTGGAATTCTAGATGAGTTCTTGGTTATTGGTATAGAAATGGTGTGTCATCAAGGATCCTTGTAACCATTGGATGGATCTAATCGATGTGACTGGACCAAGGTGCACATAGTACTTGGCCTTGCAACCCTGATTAGAAAAGGTTTGTGATTCTATGAACCTCTACATACAATGTGGTGGAGGATGAATTCTCATGTTTGTACAAGTTGAAGACTTTAGGTGGTGATTTGACACTTCAATTATTTTCATGATTTTCATGCTCCATCAAAAATCCTCTTCCTATGAAAGAAATGAAAATAAAAATATATATTATGAAAAATGAAAAGAAATGATGATGTAAAGAATATAAAACTTAAAAAAGAAGAAGAACAAACAAAATAGAGAGAAACAATTATGGGAAGAGCAATGTATTTTCAAGTTTATCAAGTGTACAATTGGTATGGTTATCATTCAAACCAATCTCATAGTTACTTAGATCAAGATTAAACCAATGATCGAACCTATGCCTATGTAATTTTTTTTTATGTTCAACCCATTTCCTAGATTACTTGACTTTCCATAACGTTATAGTCCAGGATAATCTTTTGCTCATCCCTACCCATGACCATGAAGGCCTAGAATTTTTTTGTTTGTGAATCTTGGTAATGTCAATTGCTGCTTCCACCTAAGTCTCTAATTATCTATTCTATGGATCAAAAACCTTCATCCCTAACCCAAGCCATGATCATATTTGAACCCAAAAATTTTCCACTTAATAGTCATGGTATTATGCTTTTTATTGAGATGTGGGATTGGTTACCACAACCAAGGAGATTGATGAGAGGTTTTCAGTAGAGGAAAATTCATGAAGTATGTTGTGCATACATGCATGAATAGAAAAAAACCAAATCGTAATCTTACCTTCTTGATGTTCCATGGCATGTTTCCTTGGTTTGGTTCACACCAATGGTTAGATCGTAGAAAAATCAAGGCTAGATGGTATTAGATGTGGTTGATATGACCATGTTCTTATAAGGAAAATTTGGAGGCTAATCCCTATCGTATGGATGAGTAGTAGTGAAAGGATGCAAAAATAGATCTTTGATGGGGCGTAGAACATGCTCATGTGCTCCATGAGCTAATTGAATGGTTGGCAAGGGATCTAGTGATGTTGCACTCTCTTCCTTTCTCTCTTTCATTCATTAATCATTCTCCAACTCTTCTATTCCATTCTTATCCATGGTTGTATATAGTAGGATGTCAATTGAGCAAAGTAGAGTACGAGATCTAGCCATTGAAGGGGACAAACTCACATTTGATGCTTCTATCTCACTAGTTGTTTAGAATCCATGTGTGTCTCATCAATAAAGTTTACAAGTGGAAGGAAGGTAAGTGCCTACTCTGAGGAGGTTCCACTTGTGAATCCTTGGTAAACTAGCATTGTATGTGAGTGAGCTAAAGCTTATCTCCTAGTGATGGTGAGGGTTGCATTGCATACAAGATTTGATTGATCTTCCACTTGTGTGAGTCTTGAATCTTTGTACTTCAAAATTTGACCATGACACAATCTCATCAATTCACATTAATTATGATTGTATTTCATTATTTTTGGTTCTATAATCATTTTCCTATTATTCTAACCCTTCTTTTATATTCTTGGATTTATGGGAATGCATAAATTCATCAATTGACTCATTTCCCATATTCATGATGTCATCCAAGGTAAGTTTATAATGCTTTTGTTGTCTTGATTATTTTACATCTTGTGAGATCAACTCAACATGAATTCAGCATGTTGAAGATCTTATGTGGAGCTTCAGCAATAGTGGAAGATAAGTTTAAGGTTGATAATTTGAAGTCTAACATTTTTCAATGCTTGGAAGGATGCATTGATGCATCCTTTGCATTAGTGCAAGGGTGTTGACATCACTATGTTATCACAACCCCACTGCATCAAAGACCCATTATAAAGGATGAGGGGCTTCCAAACACATTCCACACTTTGTCATTTCTTATTTTTATTCCTTTCCTTGTCTTTAGTCTTCACAAACAAGCAGAACTTTACTATTTTTTCACCCTAATAGATGGATTGATAATATTTTTCAACCATTCTTCCTTGCTTCTTTCATCCTCAGTGTTCTAGTTGTGGTTCAAGCTTGGTGTCTTGTAACTTAGTCATGAGGAAGAGGCACCAATTTAGGTATGCATTTATTATATTTGGTAGTTATTTAAATATTTCTACCTTATTTAGTGCATGCCATAATTTAATAGTTATGATGATGTTTTTTTCAAGCATTTTCCAAGGGTTGTATTTATCAAGAATTCCTAGATTTGAAGGCAAATTCAGAGACACATCTTAGGCACGAGAAATATGTCTCCCACGGCTATTAGTGATCATTAGCTAGCCATTTCATAAGTTTCAAGAAGGATTTAGAAACATGACAACTATAAGAAGATTTCATGTGCATTGGAAAATGCGCAAGCATTTTTGTATTCATTGTACAATCATTTGTAGTCATTGAATTCTCTATTGCTCCTCATTGTCTAATCATTTTAGCTTTGTAAAGTGTGTTGTACCTAACTGTGCAAGGATCAACAAATTGAGTTGCAATTATTCCTTGTAATTCTTGTTCTTATTGGCCTACAAGGTTGATGTGCTTGAGCTTGTCAGGGTCCTGCAGAATTGAGTTGTTGGTGCTACGGTACAACACTTCGGTGTTGAGCTCAAGATTGTAAAGGTTGTGGAAGCCTTGAAACCACATTTCCAAACCTAATGGGACCTTGTGGGGTTGAGTGATTGGTGTAGTGATACAACACTCTAGAGTAAGGCTTGATGATTGTACAAGGTTTGGGTCCTTCAACCACAATTTGAGAGTAACAAAGTCTGGAGGTGTGCGTGTGATCTACCCTCCATGTGTGGATTACCCAAGTTGGGAAACCATGTTAAATTTGATGCTTTATTTGGTTAAATTTTTATTTGGGGAACTTATTGATCCCCCGTCCTCTACCCCCCACTTCTAAGTTCAACAATCCACAAGTGGTATCAAATCTTGGTGCTCTTTGTTTCATCATCAACATAAAGAGTGAATAATGGAGGGGACCTCATCTCAAACTCCTCTAATCTTCTTAATTTATCACCAAGTAAGATAAGTCAAGGTAAATCTATATCTCTTTGCTTGCAAGTTAATAGGATATTGTTCAAAATGATCTATGTCTAGATCATATATGGTGGAATAAGTGTCTAGAGCATTTCTTATATTAATTAATTGGTTTTTTGAAGACTTATAATAGAACTTGTTATAATTTTCCTTGGTTTGATTTATTCTCTTACTCAATCCAAGATTATTGTGATGATCTATTTCTATGCTCATATTCTTTGGAATGATTTTTTCCATATATAAGATGAGATAAACCTGTATTAATATTGCTGGTTTATGATCTAGATCTTCACAAATTAAGCTTAATGTTGATCTATAGTTCTAATGTGTTTGTGATTTTTGCACATTGATCTTAAAATCCTAAGATAAGTAGCACATATTTAGGGGGAGCCTACATCTCAATCACCTTGGGGATCATCCATGTAGTGGGAGTCCATGGATACTTCAGCCAATATGCATAATGAGCAAGAAAAGAACTACAAGAGGTATTTATTGGGATGGAAAAGTCTTGAATGGTTGTTTATTAGGACTTTAAAAGATACTTAATGGTATATGAATACTTAGTTCTTTATCATAATCTATTATTTATAAATGATTGTGGTTGTTATATTGACTTGTACTAAAATCAAAACATGCATGACTTTTATATTCTTTTCATAAATTCTTTTGGTTAAATCTAGAATAACATGATGCTATCTATTAGGTCAGTTTTCTTTTATCTTTGACCTTTAGCATCAATCTTTATTGGTCCTCATGGATTTTGAACTAACAGCCCACCTATATGATGTTCAATCATAAGATTAAGCATGAAGTATCTATTTTTATATAGCAAGTAGTTGATATTATGAGTAAGGCCATGATCACTTTTGGGTATTTGTGCTTTTGATTGAGTTATCCATTGAACAATTTGCTTTGAGATGTAGATTTAGGAATTTGGCATGGCTAGTTTCAAGTTGTATATTGCTATATGCTCATTTACCAAGCTGAAGATCCATACTAATTTTGAAGATATATTACTTGCTTCTCAACATTCACACTTCACTTCAAGCTTAAATATTTTTTGAAAAACTTGGATTAGTTTTTGATATATGTGTGGCAATACTTGTAATATTCTTGCTTTCCTATTTTTGTGATACTTGATGGAACACCTATTTCTACATGCTCTATCTTTGATATTTTGTATTTACTCACTATTTTTACATATCATATTTACATTACAAGAGAATTTTAGGAAGTGTATGAATGTATGTTTATCAACATGTTTTATTTCTTATCAATGGTTTTGGATGTTGCATTGCCTTCAAAAAACATTGGAGTATGCATGTCTCACTTATAGCTTTGACCTTTAAAATTGAATGTTGATGGTTCTTATTGAATTAATTGCAGTTTCTTGTTTTGACCTCAAAAGAGTAGTTCTCAATTTTCACAATCATGCCTTAACTGGAGGATGTAGTACATTACTCACTAAATTTTGAGTAATAACATGATTACTCTATGTGAATGTTTTCATTTGACATTAATGGTTTTCCATTGTGAAGTTGTATGGCTATATTTACCTCATCACGAAGATATGCCCATTTACTAATGTTGTATAAAAATCAATATTATTTGAATTCCAACCACCTTGCACTACTAATGACTTATTGTTTTAGAGATAGGTTGTTTAAGCCTTTGCTTCAACTTCAAGATTGAATTTCACTTGGAAGTTTTGTTCTGCTCTTGCAAAATTTGGGGCACCTATTCATGGACCTGATAAATACATACTTTCTATATCTTTTTAGGATTTGGAGTGATACTTGGCTCTCCAAAATATGTGGATATTATTATTTTTTCTATCTTTTCTATATTTTTGTTGTTGTTCAAAAATGAGGAGAGTAGTATGGTTATATTTTTATGATCACTAATCCATTTTCTTAAGTTTTGAACATCACCAAAAAAGGGGAAGATTGTGTACCTTTTGGTGTGCTCAAAATGTTAAGTAAAATGGACACAAAATTTTTTTGTATGGTTGTATGATTATTGTGTTTGTATGACTATGTACATGGAAAACTAAGATGAGCTAAAGAGGACAAGGAACAAACTATCATAGAGCTCAAAGGAGGAGGTCACCCACATGTCTTCAAATGAATATCCAAAGAACATGGATAAGGACCTGATATTATATAAGAAAAGTGGACATCATTAAAGAATACAGAAGGTAAAGGTTGTGGACAAGAAACACTACATTCATCATGTAAGAGAAAGTGAAGAAAGACGTCTCTGGGAAGCAGAAAACATCTTGGCAAATTTGGAGAGAACCTAGATAAAGACATATTTAGAAATAACAAGATGTCTTTCTTAGACAAAGATGTCTTTCACAAGGTAGAGACATCTTTACAGATTGTGGATCAAGTCCAAAAAAACATCTTCCACAAAATAAAGATATCTTCCAGAGTAGAGACTTCAAAAAGATGTCTTTCCAAATTTGAAGGTAAATTTAGAGAGATGTCTTAGGCATGAGAAAGACATCTCCCATAATTGTTAGTGACAATTAGCTAGTCATTGCACAAGTTTCAAGAAGGATTTAAAAATATGATAGCTATAAGAAGACTTCATGTGCATTGGAAAATGTGCAAGCATTGTTGTATTCATTGTATAATCATTTGTAATCATTGAATTCTCTATTGCTCCTCATTGTCTAATTATTTTGGGCTTTGTAAAGTGTGTTATACCTAACTATGTAAGGATCAACAAACCAAGTTACAATTATTCCTTTTAATTCTTGTTCATGTTGCATTATAAGGTTGATGTGCTTGAGCTTGTTAGGGTCCTATGGGATTGAGTTGTTGGTGCTACAGTACAATACTTTGGTATGGAGCTCAAGATTGTAAAGGTTGTGGAAGCCTTGAAACCACATTTTTAGGCTTGAAAAAACCTTGTGGGGTTGAGTGATTGGTGCTATGGTACAACGCTCTAGAGTAGGGTTTGACAACTATACAAGGTGTGAACCCTTAAACCACATTCTGAGAGCAACAAAGTTTGGAGGTGTGCTTGTGCTTTACCGTCCATGTATGGACTACCCAAGTTTGGGAACTGTGTTAAATTTGATGCTTTGTTTGTTTAAGTTTCTATTTAGGAAACTTATTCATCCCCCATTTTAAGTTTAATGATTCATAAAGGTTATGGCTATGATGAGGAGGAAGTGTGTCATCAATGTTTCATATCTTCTTTACAAGGTTCTAATCTAGAAAATTAAATATGTGGTGAGATAAGAGGGAGGTCTATGCCTTTTGGAACATCGCAAAGAAATCTATATTATAACCCATGGCCAATAGTCTTGGTAATTTTATGGAAAAATAAAGGTAGATACAATTACTTTATTTCCCCAACAATGTTATGCCAATTGAAACACCACAAAGTTTTGGGTCTTGGTGTTCAACTACAAATTTGGCTAAGTGTCAAAATAGTGGCTCTTTGCCCAAATTTTCTAAGTGTTGAGTGCAATCAGCTCCAATTGCTAGATTTACAAAATTTTTCTAAGTGTAAGAACGATGGCACTTTCTAAAAATTTGTCTAAGTGCTGGGAGCACACTCTCCACTACAGTAGAGCATAGTCAGATTCAATGGCCAATTTTTTACAATTTTGGGTAAGTGTCAAAATGATGACACAAGCTATAAAAATATTTCTAAGTGTTGTGCTATGCTCTCATTCTCCTTGCTATGCTCTAGAGCATAGTCAGTGTAGCATGCACTTTAGTGACCAGTTTGCATGGGTGTCAAGCTAGAAGCTATCAAGCTAGCTTAGCATGGAAGAGGCATTTGGTAGATTTTCTAACTTCTGAAACTACCCCTCCTACTATGCTCTTGAGCATAGCTGGCATAGCAAGAATAAAGACTATAATTTTTGCCAGATTTTTCTAAGTGTCCATGCTACGCCTTATCCCACCCTTGCTACACTCATGAGCGTAGCAAGTGTAGCATCACTAGACTTCAATTCTCAAATTTTTCTAAGTGTCCATGCTACGCCTTGTCCCATCTTATTATGCTCATGAGTGTAGTAGTGCTGGACTTTAGTTTTTCACTTTTCCTTTCTTGCTATGCTCATGAGCATAGTAAGTGTAGCAGTGCTTGAGTTCAATTTTTTTCAAATTTGCCTAACTATTGGGCTATGCTCTAGAGCGTAGCTAGTGTAACAACATGGAACTACCTCCAAAAGCTTCCAGATCTTAGCACAGGCCTTCATTCTAGCTCTAGCATTTTTCTAGCAAGCAAGATCATCAATTTTCATTTCTCTTACATCCTTGTTTGTCCCAAATTGTACCTACACTCTAGAACATAGTGAGCATAGTAAGGGATGAGCATAGCAACTAGAGTTAGAAAAATTTTCAAACTTTTTCTGGTCACCTCTAGACTTAGAAAATTTTCTAATTTTTTCTTGTATTCCCACCTACCACATTACCATGTGGCATTCAATTTGCATTTTGGGCTAACCCTAGCTTTATAAATACCCCTGCACCCCACCATTTTAGGGGTTGGAAATTGGCACTTTCATTTGACATTTGGCATTTTGGCATCTTGGCACTTAGCTCTATGGTTGAACGAGACCTAGAGCACACCACATCGATAGAGAGGCATAATTGCACCACATAGTACATGTAATTTCACCTTGCATAGGTGATGTAGTAGGTGGAAAAGAATTTAGTGCATGTGGTTGGAAGTGCTAATAAGAGTAGCAGAAAGCATAAGATGGAGATTTAGCTTGTGAGATGACTAGTTTGTTCATGATGATAGTAATGGCAAACTAAGGAAGTAAGTGGTAGAGCCACTAGAAGACATAGGTTGCTAGACATAGTATTTATATGGGTTTGCTTTCCTATAGGGATATTGTTACCTTGGTGGTGACACACCCCATAAATGTGAATTTTGCCATTACTACTGGTAGTATTCTTAAGATTGTGGTGAATCCTCACTTGGATAGTAGTATGTTAATGATACGAGTGTTGATAATTGCCTTGTGGTTAAGGAAATCTAGTAGGCATTTGGCTTTTGACGAATTTTAGATTCAAAGCATAAGCCCTAGACTGTTAAAGATGTGATATGAATGGACAACAACCCTTTGGATGCTCATATTGATAAATGTTATTGTTGGCAACTATTTAGGACCTCCAACATTGGCTTTTGAGTCTCATGACTAGGAACACAAGAAACAAAGGTGTTCCTTCAAACTTAAGTTTAGGTGCATACTAGTCTCTGGGAACACCAAGGCCCAGATACCTCCAAATAAACTTAGTGGTTATAGAGCGAACTAAGTGTAAATGTGTGTTTGATGTTGTAAATGTTGAAATGGTTTAATTTGTGTATGAAACTATAACTGGCTATAATAAAAATTCAGCTAACCTTGTTGAATACTATGAGTCATTAAAGATTCCTATTTTGTCAAGTCACTTAGTCTATATAGCTCATACAGTACATTGCTTAAAACAAATAAAATTTCCCCAAAATGCTTAAGCACAATTCTATAGAAATCTACTCCTAATTTTCCCTAAAGAGAAAGGTCCACAAGAAAACTAGAAATAGAGCGAGATTCAATGAAATTTAAAAGAGAAGAAGAATAGAAAGCAAATTTATATGAAATCTAAAACATTTAGTTGAGATAAATTGAACATGATGAAACACTTTGCAATAAAGTTATTTCAATTCAATTTAAGTATTACATATTGTCCAAACCCTCTAAGCTCAACAAAAAATTTTGTAAAATACACTCTTATTAAACTACCAAAATGCTTTGTAAACAACAAGGTACAAGCTTTTATTTGGCTAGTTAATAGTTCTCAAGAATTGCAAACAATAGAGCTAGCAATTTTTTTTTTGATAATTTCAAGATTGAAATATCAAAGTAATAAACTTTTAAAAAATGAAACTATTTCAAATTAGCTCAAAGTATCAAAGATTTTGCTAGATCCTTTGGACTCAAGTAGACAATTTTATAAAGACATTGCTACTAAATTGCTCAAGAAGCTTTTCAAAGACAACATAAGCTCTTATATGGCAACCAAATAGAAGTCTAGAATTGCACAAAATAGAGTTGTAAGAGCAATTAGAAGATCCCAAAATTAAATGCCAAACACGATACTATTTAAACCATTAGCTGAACAACTAAGACAAAAAGAACTCATAGGATTAAAACAAAGTAGCTAAATTGATGCCTNACAACTAAGACAAAAAGAACTCACAGGATTAAAACAAAGCAGCTAAATTGATGTCTTTAGCAAACCATGCTTTACAAAAAATTTTCAATATGTCTCTTTCAAATTTCTTTCCAAAATCCCTCTTTATTCTACCTTTGAAGCCCTATTTATAGTGGCTTTTGGGTAGTTACAATCATCATAAGAGATTAAGGTGAATTACAAGTATCTAAGATAAGAGATTAAGGTGAATTAAAAGTATCTAAGATATTAACTGATAACCATCATACGAAGTTGTAACTTCTAGGAAGTTATGAGAAATTCAAGCTATAGTTGGCAAGTGTCTTGCTCAATAATCTTCCTTTTTCTTTTTCTTTTTTAAATGATAACCTGTTCTTTTTTATTTAAATATAATTTTTTTGCTAAAACTCATGTTATAACTTTATGTCCATATTATTTCTTTCATACCACATCCTCAGGCATCGGTGAACAAAACTCTTTTACTTTTGTTTTAAGATTTAATCACAGTCATCATGCACATATGGAACAGGTGCTAGAACGAGGGCTTGTGGCCTGCCGCATTGCATCCTCTGTGTCTTTGATGTCGTGGATGCCACTTTGTGTGAACATTGGTAGAGAGGCATAATTGCACCACACAGTACACTGCAACCCCATTGTAGCCCTATAGAACACCACACGGTACATCATGGCTACCAACCTGATAAGCACAGTTCATCATGGTGAGTATGAGACTTCATGGCTCGACACCACCAAGACTGTGACTATGCTCCCACTACACTTGTTGTATACTATGGACCTTCTAAGATCCTTTTGGGGTTAACTATGCTCGCCTTTGGGGTGATGTTCCATTTCTCTCTCCTATTTCTAGCATTTTCTTGCATCTTTTTGCACTTTTTCATGCATCGTCATGTTGTACTACACTCGAACGATAGTCTCCGTGGGTTGACACCATTGTTTTGGTCAAAACCCTTAGCTATGCTTGCCCCTATTTCATGGCTACAATCTACACTTAGCACTGTGAAACACCACTTTGACACTTCACACTATTTTGTGTTGTTTGCATTTGCATTTCAGCTAACCACACCACCCCCGAGTTGTGCTTGATACCCCAGTTGCAGTTGGCAAAGTCCCTATTCAATTTACAAGATCACCTAGGGCACTCCACCTCCATTTTCTAGCAAGGCCCTCATGTGGAGGTAGGGTTAGGCTATGTGCTTGCGAGCCCCTCAATGTTCTAGCCATCGACATTTTTGATCATTACACCAACATCATGACTCTATGGCACTGAAACAATGCGAGCATCATGACTCTATGGTACCAATGCAATGTTAACATCATGACTCTATGGTATCGATACAATGCTAGCATCATGACTTTATGGTACTAATGCTATGCTACATGTAGATGTTCCAGGTATGATGGAAGGTACTAGAAAACTTTTAGCAATCACAATAGAATTAACTAACATCAAGAAAGAACTCAAGGCCTATTTAAATGATGATCTACTTAAAAAAAATGACTTTTAGCATTTTGGTGTCCATGACAACCATCACCATTATTTTGTAACATAGATCACCAGAGATGTCAAGAACTAATTTGTAGCTAGATTAAGTAGTGCCAAATCTAAGAGAGGGGATTGCAAAACACATCCTACCTCCTACATTAGAATCCAAATTTGTTGTTTTAATTGTAAGCTGTAAAAGCTAGAATCTATATTTTTAGACCTATATTGTTACATTATTTTAAAACATTTAACTAAAAAATTTTGACACTATTGTGTTGTATTTTATTTCTACATTTTCTGCAATTGTGTTTCTATTTCGATTTTGTTTAATGAATATTTTCTTGCTTGTTTACATTTCTTATATATTTCATCAATGCCTTGTAACAGACATTCAAGTCCTCAATGATTTGCTAGACCATTTGAGGAATCCACAAATGCTTTTCAAGGCCCATAGATCTATGGGTTAAACTATTTTGAAGGGGAGCTTTGGCCCTCTAGCACTAAATTTTTTTGTTGCTACATCTTTCTAGGTTTAATCTAAAAATTTTGCAAATTGGTAGACATAATCAACCATATGAGAAGACATCCCATAATAGTAAGAATGATGAACTAGGAAAACATGATGGTGGTTGCTCCAAGATGATGCCATGAGGTAGTTGGAGTAGTACCTAATTTAGACAATGAGATTCCTTCCACAAAGCTATCTCACATTTGACCTTCATACTAGCTCCATAAACACCAAATAAGAGCACCAAATGTATCCCAAGCATCATAAAAAATGTAGGTGTAATGGTATTACAAATCCATTTTCCAACCTTCCAATTTTAGCAACAAAAAAAGCCAAGAATCTCTTCCTAATAGCCATTCTTAGCCTATAATGCATATCAAAGATGAGGGGTAGGATGCCACAATCAACATTGAAGGTTCACAAGACCTTGGTAGTAATTTTTTACAGATGATGGAAGCCATTGTGGGTGTTGAGGTAATAAGAGATGATCTCTTTTAGTTTTCTTCTCCATTACTGGATCATCCACCCATGACTCATTTTAATGCCATTGTTTAGTCTTAACTTATGTACCCTCATGAAGCATTTCCTCATCACATCAATCAAGGTACAACATGCATAACATCCAACATGTAGTTGAAGTTCTCTAGTTATTCATTGATCAACCTAGGCTAGCCATTGGATAAAGAAGAAACATGGAGTTGATTTTGATGTTGAGTTACTATTGAGGAACATCAACAATACTATGGAGATTAAACTCATTAAGATACAAGCTAAGTTAGAAATTGTTGATGTTGATAGAACATTTTATTTTTAGGAGTTGTGGAGAAGAAAATTCAAGGTATGATGGTTACATGAATAATTAGAATATCTCACACCATTGGTACTTGCACCTTCCATAATCACTCCAAAGGTGTAGATTGTGGACCTACATGCTAAATTATTCTAGGCATGTCAAGTTGGTGAAGAAAGTATGTTCATGAAAGTTAGCTTGGAGTGGCAAATCAAAATGTCAAAGATTGAGCCCCAAGAATAAGAAAGAATGAGCTAGAAAAAGAAAACTTAGGTATTCTCCCTTTTTTGGTAAGTGTGAAGGTTAGAAGCTGAAAGTGAAATCATGGTCTAATTTTGGTATATTCACATGAAAAAATAACACTAGAACTTGTGATTGTTCTAGTAAACAAGACTTCCAAGAAAACTGATGAGCTCAGAAAGATTCATTTAATCGAATAGGATACCTAGAATATTAAGGTATGTAGATTGAACAAACTTGTAGCTCCACTAAATAAATGTGTAATTGAGGAGAAGCATGAGGAAAAGAAGAAATTCAACACATTAAATGAAAAACTCTGACAAATGGCCACAGGTAAACCAATACTACAAGAGAAGATGATCCTTTTGAAAAACATATGCATTCTTTACCATGAAGCAACTATCACTATCCTTGAGATGAGACTTAAGAAAATTGAAGAGGATGTGCAAGTAGAATGAAAAAAGGTATCTTTATGTGGTCTAAACTTTGTAGGTCAACCACACACAAAGCTTGAAGAGATACTCCATCAAGTAGTGATCAAACTAAATGTAGCCCAACATGAGCTATTGTAGATGAAAAATAATCATGAGTAGTTCGAGGTTAATGCTAAGGAATAACAAAAAAGCACTTTTGTGAGAGAAATAACTGATGCATGAATAGAATTAATAACTCTGAGCTAGGATGGCAAACCTAGAAGCACAACCTCAAGGATTTAATATGTCTATGCCTAACTCCTCAAGCTTCTTCTCATACCAAGTAGGCACATCAGAGGGATTTATCTCTTAGCCACCACTCCCTCTCACTTCTTGATGGCTTGTACTCTATTGTAATATAGTCATGGTCTATACATTTATCTAGGTGTATTCCTTTGCATTGATCCTATCATGTTTATAGTTTTTAGTCTTGTATTTTAGGCATTAAAGCTATGCAACTAGATTTACTTAGTTTTCAAAAAAGTGAGTCATCTAGTGATATTTTGTAAGTTAATTATAAGTCCTAGATTCAAGATGTATGTCACATACCTTGTGTTTGTGCTTTTGCACACATGGATGAGGTTTCTACCTCCCAAGTTTGCATCCTAGCCTTCTAGTTCATACTTGCAAGTTTGATGCATTTTTTGGGCTTTCCATGATGTTTCTATCTTCATTTAGAGATCCTTTGAGGACTTCAACATGTTCCTTAACATCTTGTCTTCATCAAGAAAAGTTGTTAAAGTGTGAGGGGGCAGGGATACACTAGCTTCCCTGCACTAGCACACCTCCTACGTCAATGTAGGCACACTAATGTGCCCTCCTTGGTTAACTAACTTGACCACCTTTGCTTCTTGGCCTCTTCCAATGTATCCTATGATGCTTAGGTTGTGCTAATGGACATTTGTTGATGCTTGGGAATTAGCGTACCTCTATTGTTGTATTGCGAAAACTATAAATACTTGGGATAAGATTCACATGAAATGAACTTGATTCCAAGCATTTTTCTTTGGCTTTTGGCATCTTGTTTTATGTGAAAATATTTTTCTCCCTTGGGTAAGTTAATTCCTTTCCTATTTTATATGTGTTTTGAGTAATGACTTTTAAAAGTGTTGTGAGACTCTATCAGAGTGCTACCTTGCTTACATAGCCTAGAATTTTTTATTTAATGTGGAGTCTAGTGTTTGCATGGTGAATTAAGCTTATGATTTTTCCTCATTTGCATCATTGATGCCTTAAATATTAAAACACCAAAACATTATAAAATATTAAAATCATAAAAATATTTATTTATTTTTCATTTTCATAAACTACAGTGATTCAACCTTGCCCAAGGTAGTCATAACTATATGGCATGATGTTAGGACCATCGGGGTTGTAACTAAAAGCCATTTTATTTGCATTTATGTGTGGTATTTCATCTATCCCCAAGAGGGATTGCAACACAAGGATTGCACTTTTCCACTTGAGGGATTGCAATGCATGTGTATTTATTATTATTTGTTAGTTTATTATATTTATAAAATCCATAAAAATTTTAAAACATAAAATCATAAATATTCTGTCTATCCCTCACCATGACAAAAAGAATTATATCTCTATCATAAGTATTATAATATCTTTTATATTTCTTAAACATAATGATATATGTGAGTGTTCTTGGAAATCCACTCAACATCATCCTTGAATCATACTATGATTTGTATGATAAATCCCATTGGTCCAAAATTGGCATGCGCCCTATCAATAGTTTGGTTATATATAAAGAAAATCAAGCAATGAACCTTTTTAAAAATGTTTTTGCATCTCATTCCACGAATGTTAATGAGAGAAGTAAAAAAGAATTAATAAAAAATTATTGAAGATTATATAAAAAATTGTATTAAGACATTTAATCCTCAATAAAAGAAAATGGTGAAAAAGAACTCATATATGTAGCCTCATATTGTTGGGACAAGGCTAAAATTTTCCAAGATTGGAAGTGGTATCTCGTATGTCTCCCAAACTTATAAAGAAGTATTTGGCCTCATACTAAGTGACATCTAGCAAGTTTCATTATTATAAGACTTTCAAGGTAGTTGAAGTACAAGTAATGGTGAATTTTATTTCATTTTATCTTTTTAATATTTCTCTCAATCTTTTCTTGATTCAAGATATCAATATTTCATGTTTCTCTATCATTTAATCACAATTTCTTTCCACCTTTCATTCTCATTGATTTCTCATTAATTCTCACACTATCCTAATTTCCTTTATATTTGATATCATATAAGGATATATCTTTTATGTTTTTGTACGTGTCAAGTTAATTTTTAAAAAGCTCAATTATATTATAGATTTATATTAGTTTCATGCTCAACTTTATTAAAATTACAAGTCACTATTTAAGAATCATGGTTCTTCAAATTTGAACGTCAAAATTTCATAAGACTTTTATTTTTTCTGACTTAAAACTTTGTTAAATTAGTCATTATTGGTTAGAGTCATATTTATCTTACATACAAACATAAATTTATAGCCAAGTTTGAGAAAGATAGCAGCAAATTGATTTGAATCATGAATTCAAAGTTTTAGATTCACTTGTGTGAAATTGATTGTCACAACTTTAATTAATAAGCTTTATCACCAAGCATTGCCTAGCTATCACTAGTAAAACAGGAAATTCACTTATCACTACACATTAATCCCACAACCTCTTGTGATGAGACTACTCTAATATCATTTAGAGTTAATTCAATAATCTTCCTTAATAAGGCCTATTATCATACCCAAGACTATTATGCAAGTTATTACTTAAGCAACTCTAATCCACAACTAGACTTCTCTCTAATGTTGCATATTAATTTTTGACATTAATGATGAGTTAAGTGTCAAATTTATTGATTGAAAAATATCACATTCGATTCTTTGAAACATTTAATTGATTGTTAATTATTTTCTTAAGTCTTCCTTCAAATATGCTTAAGCTTTACAAAATTAAATTTCCTTTTGTGTAAAAACTTATTTTATCAATTTTAGTTAAAATAATTGAACAATATAAAAATTATTTAGTAACCAAACCCCACAACATCAATATGCTTGAGACCTTACAAATGTTTTGAGACAACATTAAAATTATACAAAAATATACAAGCATGGTGTACTAGATGTTGGCTAAAGATAAAAGAGTTCAACAAATCCAAAAGGATCTAAAACCTAATTAAAAAACCCAGCTTAGTTGAGTTCAATTAATTCAACATGTTTGTATATTAAAACACTATCAACTTAAGCTATCATGTCATGCACAAAATGAAGATTTCCTAATGCAAAGAGATAACTTGCACTTACCATATTGTTAAATAATGCCTTAAGTAAGGCTTGGCATATAGTTTATAACTAGTAACCCTTAGTAAAATAATAATATTTAGTTTTAGCTAATGTCATATGTATAATGCATAATGAATAATGTTTAGCATATCATATCATGGTACATCCTAACCTCTTGCTATCATCATTGGGTTACCAAGTGTGCACTGTTAGGCATATCAGGTGACAACACTACTAGGATTACCAAACAATAATTGTTTATGCTTGAAGTTATTCATACTCATTTAACATAACTAATGTCCTTTGGAATTAAATTATTAAGGAAATTCATGAAAGGAAATAACAATAGAAATAAATTATAATCAAGAAAATATTAAACTAAGTCAAAGTACTACAATCAAAGTGAATTAAACTCGATCTTATCATTGTCATGAAATTCTCTCTAGGTTCAAGATCCCTTGAATAAGGCTCTGTCAATCGACTCAAATTCTTGTGCAAGCACTCATTGACTTCTTCTAACTTTTACAATTTCAAATTGTAAGAGCTTATCTACATTAATGACGAAACAATGTCTTTAATGTGCTAGGTGGGCAATATTTATAGACTTTAGTTATTTCAAATATATCACATTTACAATATCACATGTAAACACATCATATTAAAACTATGATATCATAGGTGTGATGTTGTAACTTATTAACTATTCACCATTCCTTCATGATTGACTAAAAACTCACCCTTGGGTTAAACAAAAATTTAATAGAGTTTGTTCCAAAATTGTGGAAGTGACTTGATTGATTGATTGACTTGACTTAAATTAAGTGTCATAGTATAAAATGTATTCAAGTGATTTAAAAAATGAAAAAAAACATTGGATAGACATTAAAAATTACAAAATTGGAAGGTCTTCAAAAAATTTTCCTAGTAACATGTCTTCATGTTGTTACATGCACCTATGGTTCCTCCTACTATGGTGGCTCCTACAATGGATTCATGGCTTAATATTTCATGCATAAGTGATTAATTATGGCATGATAAATGGATCATCAAAGGCTCAAGATAAGTGGGCTAGGTTTATAGTAGTTGGTATTTGCCATAGAAACATCAAATTTAGGAACATCTTGTTCACTTACACAAACTAGGTAGTGAATAGTCAACACTCTAGGTGAAACACTAACTTTCTCCGTTAGCTCTTGGAATTTTATCAATATCTTTGCTATGTTCTCTACAACATTACATTCCCCTGTGTATTGAGTTTGGAAGATTTCTAGTTCTACCTATTCTGCCTATAGTTTTCTTTTAGTCTCATCGTGGAGTTTATTTTTATGATCAAATTATGAGAATATTGTTATTACTTATTTCTCAGTTTTATTTTTAGATGGAAAAGTATTAACATGCAAGATTATCATGTCAAATGTTAGTGAGCTCCATGTAGTGTGTTAACCCTATATGCATAGGTCCTTGATTTTGATTTCTACCTAGTGTACTACTAATATTCTCTCAAGGATATTCTTCCAAGTGGAATTTGCAAATTATTACAGGGTAGCATTGATGTGGGCCTTGGCTAACTTGCCTTCTTTTCCATTGATATTCTTCTAAAAGCCTACATATTTCATGTAATTTCTGTTAAACATGTTTTGTTTGGTGATCTCATTTTTTCAAGTCTCAATTTCAATTGAGAACCTTTGTTGCAATGCTTGAATCTTTACCATAATTCTATTATGATTTTCTTATGCGAACCTCTTGATATGTGCATTTTTATTAAGAAAATGTTTACAAAGGTGAGATTTAAGGAAGAATTCATGAGACTATAATAGAAAAATATTAAGAGAATTAAAGGCTATAATAATGCATAAAGGCAAATCAACTACTCATGTTATTTAGGTATTTGTTGTATTGGTTCTTAGTCATGATCCTCAAAAGTTATACAAGTGGGTCCTTACCAACACAAATTTTTTCCCTTAATGCCCTTGTATAACCATTCCTACAAGTGTTCATGCACACTTAATGAATTAGACATAAAGCATATCCTTGTTCCAATAGATACACATGCAACTGTCAATGCTAGAATTCTATACTATGCTACATAAAACCATTAAATTCATGACTAAAACATAGTAGTAAGATGCAATGGGGTTGGAAAGAATCACAAGAGTGGGACATTGATGAGTGGCTAGGTACCCCTATGCCCAACCATGCGAATCACGGGTGTTCACACGCGACTCAGTTGAATTCGGTAGACTGTAAGTACTTAACATACACCAGACCTCTAACCAGCAAAACCCTTTGTTAGAACGGTCATTGTCTTCTCAACCTCACTTGTGAGTATCTAGTGGAAATGGTTAAGTGAGATTGAGGCAACTGATTTTTATAGTTTTTACTTTATCTTTTGGCATCTAATTAAGGTACAGAAAGTAAGGAATGAAATATTATCTAACCTATAATTATCCTAATCTGTATCTTAACTATTCCTAGCATAAGTATCCAATCCCATCTTTCAGGCATGTCCTAAGCATTTCCTAACCACTATTGGGTTACCAGACGTTAGGCGTCACTGGGTTACCAAGTGTTGGATTTACGTTCGAGATGGTTGTACTTATGGTTTCTATGAACTGTAAATGAGTGATAACAATTAAACTAGTAATAAGAGAAACTTAAGTAATTATCAAAGCATAGAAACATTAAACTATTAAATGCAATAAATGGCTAAGTACAAATGTTGCAAGGAATGCTTGAAGAGTTCATCTTTATTGTCGTCACACTAATGGGCTCAGATACATTAACACTCGAATAAAGAGCCGATCACTTTTCTTACACCTGCTGTGGGCACTTGGAAAATATTCTATCTCCTGCAGGAACAAACTGCAAGAGCCTCACTACAACTAAAAAAAAGGTACCTCAATGAGGTGGAAGGCCCTCTTATTTATAGGCCGAAATAGGTGCCACGTAAACAGGGCCACGTCGACATATGGAAGGATGCGTCGATGGGGCCGCGTTGATGGGGCTGCGTTGATGCGGCCATGTATACGGGGTCTCGTATACGCGGTCTAGTAAATGCGACAACCAACAAACACTTCATCATACTCCCATGACAGAGTAAAAACTCGTCCTCGAGTTCTTCTTACAATTTGGAAGGTATGGACTTTTATTTACAACACACATGAATTGACACATACATGACACACACACATGACACAAAATTAATTTTACAAAGTGCCCAAGTTATAGAGAAGGACAAGTTACAAAAATGATGGTGTTCAGAGACAAAATTGAACACCTTGCCGCTGTTGGAGTCTCTACCATGAAGAAGGATGCAAAAATTACCAGAGAAGGTCACACTGTCTCTGGGAGCGGTGGTTCCGATAGACCTTCACCAGCCTCTAGCCCATGCAATGGCAGTGGCATGAAGGACAGTTTTCCCATAGTGGCTGCAACTTCTGGAGGCAACTGAAAAGCCTCCAAGAGAGCCCTCATTTTTTCCTCTTTGCTTCTGGGATCGTTCATTGTCTAGGCAGCTTCATTGATGTGTGCTAGAACTGGAACCTCCCAAGGGCATGGTAGTGTTGGGAAGAGTTCTTTCAGGTTAACAAACTAGGTTGCAAACTGCTTTCATTTGATGTCGACCACTCAGATTGATGCCTGTAGTTGCTGGTAGTCATTCATCTTATGGGCCAAGTTCTCGGCGACTGCACGCTGTCCTTCAAAACTCATGTGGAGAACCTCGAGTTTTGCATTTGCTATTTCCAATTTTTGCTTCATTGCTTTATGCACTTGGAACTCGCCCTCATATAAAGAGTATGAGATGGCCACTTGTTTCTCCAATTCAGATCGCAATCTCCCTGGTATGAGCATCACCAGGTTTGCATAGCGAAGGTTGGTGAGCTCCATATACTCTATCATTTCTTCAATTTGCAGCTCCTTAAGGTGGATTTCAGCCTGATTGTAGGCATTCAACCCATCAAAGATAGGTTTCCATACTTCGCCTCCTTCTTGGAGCTGCTAGAGCGCTTGGTTCATTTTGGCCTTTGCAACTTGAATCTGCTTCTCATTTACTTCCTTTTGTAGTCCCACTTAGTCCCTATAATGATTCTTAATTTTTTCAAACTTTAGGGCCTCGTTCTTCCAAGTAGAAATTTCGATGGAAGATTTTTGTCACAAAGCATGAACCTCCTCCATGGATATATTTCAGTTTTTAGTTGCCAACCTTCTCATGTCAGCATTCACCCTAACTAGCTCTTCTTGCTGTTGGTGGATAAAGTTTTTCATGTGCTCATTTTTCACACCAACATTAGGCAGGCGATGAACCTCCGTGGTCAACCTAACATTCTCCTGCCGAACCTCCATCAAGTCCTTATTTAAAGTATATGCTTGAACGTCTGCCAAGGATTTATCGAAGATTGCCGACTCTTGCTCATCGTGAACTATCTAAAGTTTGAGCTGAAGCTATTGAAAAGCTTCATCTCTGATGATTTCATGGTTGAGGAGAGCTAGATCGGCAAGTTGGGTTTTTTGCTGGGCCACTTCTGTTGCCAAGCGTTGACAGGTGGCTTGAGTAGTTTCAAGTTGCCCTTCCAAAATGAGGCTCTTACCCGTTGTTGAGAGTAGCTTCAACTGGGTTGCAGTGATGTTGTCCAGAAGGTCAAAGACATCTAGAAGTGGTTGCCTCGTTCCCACCAGTTGGTCCAAAAATTCCTCATGTTGCGCCGCATCGATCTTGCTACGTGAGGTTCCAGCATATGCTTGTACATCTTGAAGTCCATGAATATCTAGTACAGGTGCTGTCAGTGCGTTGAGAGTTGTAGCAATTGTATTAGCAACCACTTTGGCCATAATCTCCTGTCCTTGGTGCTGCATCACCAAGACTGTTGCCCCTTCACCATCTTCCAAGTGTATCGAGAAGGTAGCTGCATTCCCAAAGATTTCAAGAAATAGCTGCTGGGTTGATACTGTTACCTCTCGAACACTAGGATCTATCCTTGCTGGTACTTGCATTTGGGTGGTGGAGAACATCGACTCTGCTCTTTCCAGTAAGCTGAATGATTGAGCCACTTTCTCTAGGTAGCTCATTGCAGGGAGATAGACCGAAGGGTCTTCCCCTCCACCAATCCTGCCAGATTGTTCTTGCTATCTCAAGAGCGTTTGTCAGATCTCACGTATGTGTTCTGCAATGGTTTGCAAACCTGACCTTGTTTTTTGCATAGGTGGTGGAAGTGGTTGTTGCTTCTCCTCTGTCTATGTTGTGGCTGGAGTCCTATCTTTCATCATTTCATGCCATGAGGTAATTAGGCTATGTCGGATTGTGTCATTGGCGTATCGTGCTATCCCTGCCTATTTGCATAACTTTCTAGGGAAAGGGGAGAGCTCATCTTCCATGTTCAATTTCGGTGAATCTTTTTTCAATTTCCAAAAATAGTAACTGTGGAAGACTCATCGGGAACTTCCCACTTAAAGTGGCACATGCACGAGCATAGAAGGCTGTGATTTTGCTGGGTCTTACTGTTGGATTCAGGTGGTAAGATGTGATCTTTGAATATACCCTCTCCACTGTGGTTAGAGAGCTAAAATCCTTGTGGTCTACCCCATAGCACCGCCTGATCCACTCACTTTTTACCTTAGGGTCTACTTGTTTTGGGATCTCCACCACATCTACTCTGGTCTCGAGCAACCCTAGAGCTTGCACTATTACCTCTAAAGAGTAAGAGACATAAATATCTTTGATTCTTACTTTGGACCCCAATTGCCAATTCATCTAGAAGAGATAGGTCTCTCCTAAGTACCATTCACCACTGGTTGTGATGATTGGGTACATCGGAGAGTTTTGTAGTTGGAGCTTCACATCTTCTTGTGCGTTCTCAAGGAATGGTCCAAAGTTTAGCTCTTGGAGGATCATCTGTTGCACTTCATGCAACTTGATAGCATCAAAATAGGTTTGGATCAGGGTGACCTCAAGCCATGGTGCTATCCCCAGAGTCTCATCCCCTTACGATTGCTCACTAGGGATCTTCTCTTTGGGAATCTGATGGATAGATTCCACATTAGATCCTTTGTGGAGGGGGCTAGCTACATGAGAGCCCTCTATGTGCTCTGGTTGTTGCATGCCTTGTCCCCTTCCCATTCGTGGGTGCTTGTCCCTTAGTTGTGATGGTCCTTTGCCCCTTGGATGCCTTGGGTTTGGGTTCCATCTACAATCAAACATAACCACCCATTAGACTATGCATAAGTAGCTCAAGATGGTCCTTATACACCTTCTCAGTTCGACTAAGTTATGTTGTTGGCATGGGAATTCCATAAAGGCCCCTGAAGTGTTAATTCATGGGTTAGAGCCAAAAACAACAAGGGATGAGTCGAAGTTTAAACGGTTGTTTTCGTTTCTTTCCTTAGAGGTGCGAAGTATTAATTAACTAATTAATTAATTAATTAATTAACTACACATAGGCTTCACCCCCCATAACTGAGAGCATACCTCTGGTTGCTTAAAAGAGCAAGGATCGGTTGATGCAGATGCACGATAAAACGTAGGTGCTTAGGGAAGAGTTAGGCAGAAAAAATGGTAAAATCTCCCTTCAATTTGAATTTCAAATGATGAAAAATGTGAAGAAAAATGGTCCTATATATAGGGGTTGGGTGCTGTGTTGATGGGGCTGTGTATATAGGGCCCCGTATACGCAAGGGGTCGCACCCGTTGACCAGTGTTGACCAGCCCATAAAAAGCCTAAAAATGAATTTAAAACACCAAATTGGGGTGGTTGAAGAGCATAAGAGACTAGGAATGCGATTGAGGACATGAGGAGGGTAACTTGCACTAGAAAAAGAGTCAAAGGTAGGAGAACATGGTGAGAAAGAACTCTTTGTGGAGGAGATTGAGCGATGGGACCCTGAAAATAAGTAACCACGAAATCCAAAGGATGGGAGACTTAATAGGCGAGACAAAGAATATGCAGGTGGGTCCTCCCCATAGCAAGCAATAGCCTTAGTAGCCCCTACATATCCTCAACACTGGGGTATGTGGGCCCCAAGGTCAAGAAATGGTGGTCGCAAGTTAATACTCCTACTTAAGAGATCCCGCTAAGGCATTAGTAGTACATGGAAATCACAACGAATTTGCAAAACATAAAATGGGCAATGAGGTGAGTTTGGGAGAGCAATAGGAGAGAGAGAGATGAGAGGAGTGGAATTCCAATCGTTGGTTACTTGAAATCCTGTGTGAATTTGTGGTTAAGTGACCCGGTAGGACCATTCTTGAGTTTAGAGCCAAAACCAACCGCATACAGTGACCTCGCAGTAACAGGTGAAGCTCCATCTGTCCACCAACAAGCAGAGTGTACCCATAGGAAACCACCACTCCAATAGGCAGGAGAAGAAGGAAGTGAAATGGGGCAAAGTTAGAGGGGATAGGCTGAGTCCCATAACTTGTTTTGGTGGCCCGTGAGAGGTGGTCTAAGGGGTGTGCTTTCAATTCCCACATAGTGATGATTTTATTTGCTGCATTTTCTTGTTATTTTGTAGGAACCACACCATGCAAAGACCCATGCTTGTTTGCATGCATTTGACAAAGGGGTGTGCTTTGAATCCTCATGTTTATTTGTTGTTTTTTTTTGAATTTTTTTGGTGAGGACCACACCATGCAAGGTCGAATTGCCCATCGACTTCCTTGTAAAGAAGGATGTGGAGTGGTAAGAAACCCGTAAGGACATATCGACAACCCAGGGGATAGGAGAGGATGATGAATGTTGCATTCCCCTTGAAGTCACACCCAATTGGAACCATTGGATCATCCCCAAGTCTGGAAACTACACAAGTCACCCATTAATTATAATGTTTTTAAGTGAAGGGGTTGCATGTTTCCAATAGAAGGAAAACCATGGAGTGGGTAAATGGGTGGATGATGTGGACTCACTACCAATTGTATGAGCTGAAAATAGGCATAAAGTCCAAGGAGAATATGTGAGGGTGGGAGCCAGATAACTAGGTGAACTATTGTACATGATCCATCGCAACAAAAACCATCTACGCCTGACACTTGATGACAATAGGACGACGTATTAGCGATCACGTGAAAATGAAACACACACAAAGAAATGGAAAATAATTAAAGAAAGAAAAAAATTAACAAGAATTGGCAAACTTATGAAGGATGTTGAAAAAAAAAGAGTGTAAAAAAAGTGTAAAAAAAATTTACAAAATAGTGAGGGGTGTAGTGGAATGGATTAGCAGGGATGACAGTGTCCCCCATGACCGGGTGGAAAGGAGGAGATGCGAAAAATGGAGCAAGGATGTCCTGGTGATGATGAGACGGTATCCCTAGTTAGGTGGAGCCAATGGAAAGGGTTACATTCCATGGGCTCTTGTTTAAAGCTTTTAGGGATTTGCAACTTTCCCCAGTCACCATGGTCATAAGCAATGGACACTTGTTGATGAACCTCTTCCAATTCATCCATGCTCTCTACATAGGCCCATATAAGCCCCTCTGATGGTTCCATGCACAATGTGCTGCTAGCAGGATCAGCTATCAACCACTGGGTGCTCGCTTGTTTTGTGGTTGCTGCGTATAGACACTGTTGAATTGGTGATTCTTTGGTACAATAACTACATGCTTGAATGGATGTTCGCTTAGCGGACCATAACTGCTGTACATGATGCATGGAACATGTTTCTTCTCAATCTTTTCAAAAGGATTTTTCTTTAAAATTTCAAGGGAAAGATCTTGGAGTCCTAGTCTTGCATTCACCATGCTCAACCAGGCCCTTTCCATTATGATTGAGAAGTTCCCCTTGCAATTTTTGACACTGATGACAAGGAAATCAACAGGATAGGACCACCCATAAACGGTGGTCACAATGTCCTCCACCACTTCCAAGGGAACAATGATGGACTGGTCTACCAGTTTGAGCCTAATGTTGCTCTTCTTAATCAGAGGTAGGTTCCAGTTCTTGTACATGTCATGAGAGATCAAATTACAGTCTAGAAGAGCTTTACAGGGCTCATTTCCCGCCATCTCAAGATGGATGAGGGGACTTCCTGGATCAATCAATTTTCGAGGAAGGTGACCTGCCTTTATCCAGTTAGTCACTATGTGTGTGAGCATGACCATTTGTACATTGGAGGGCATTTGTTCTAAAGGCTACTCAAGCGGTGGAACAGTAGAGGTGATTTAAGATTCAGAGGCACTAGCCACATGTGGGTGTGAGGGTGTGTGTACTTGATTGGATTAGAAGAAGGGATGTTTTGTGGCTTGGCTTCTGGTCCACTCAACTGAGGAGCCAGTTGTATGTTGACTACCCTCGTAGCATTTCATTGCTATGGCTGTGGAGGTATCTCCCCATGCATAGGTGGAGCATGTGGTAGTTGAGTGGGATGTTGTGGAGAAGGAGTGGTAGGAGAAGGTGATGGGGGATAGTAGAGATGTCGGTTTTCCCCCTTGGTGATGGAGGTTGTGGTTGGAAATATTCTGGGGGGTGGTAATAATTCTAAAATGTGGCATGACTGGAAGAGTCTCGTGGAGAGACTGGTTGCTAAACGTAGTATCCATAAGGATCTAGCTGTCGATAAGGGTATTGTTGCCTTGGAGGTGGAATCCCCTACGCTTGTGGGTGCTGCCACTATTGGAAGTATTCATACGGTTGTGGTGGCACTCCACTTGAATAATACCCTTACTACTACTGGTGGAACTACTTGGGATTGCCTTGTGGGTAAGGCAACCTTTGGGGGTCTTTTTTGCCTCGCTAAGCAAGGATTCAACGTGTACACCCCAGACTCTTGAAGATGTGACACCATAGGAAAACACCCCTTAGGATGTTTGTATTGGCATATGCCACATTCATCATCCTCCTCTGTGTCAGAGTCTACAACCTGTGCTACTACAAAAACTTTGTCCTTACCCTTATATTGGGCATGTTCAGCTTCCTTCTTCCTATGTCGATCGCGATCATTACCTTGTTCTCTGGAATCCTCTACAATTCTCAGCACATTGTAAAATTTTTCATCCAAATAATCCCACAACTTATCAACCTTTGCCGATATTTCAGATGCAAACTTTTGTAAAGGCAAGGTCTTTCGTTTCACTACTGCTTCCAATGGTGATTCCTCCTCCTCGTCACAGAATCAGACCTTCCTCTTTCTGATGGAGGGATCCTGATTAAATTCTTCTGTTCTCTTATTCTTTCTAAGTTCCCCTTCCTCCTTGGCCACCTATTCAATGAGGTGCTACAATTGATGGATCCTTAGCTCTGACATTCATCCCTGGGCATACATGACAAGGGTCTTTTGCGTTTCAAAATGAAGCCCAACAATGGTGTGGTGAAGCTGTGCCCACTGAGAGTAGCCATGACCAGGGCACTGATGCAATAATGAATAGTACCCACTCATGGTTGCATCCAAGGGTTCATGATTTCCTTATTTTCAATCTTGGATTTTTTGCCTCAGCTTTGCCACTCTGGAGTATGTTTGATACTTGTCATTGAAAATCTCAAGCATCGTACTCCATCTTCTGATTGATTCTAGTTCCAAAGACTGGTACTAGTTTTCTACTTCCTTGATGAGTGTGTGAGGGAACAACTTCAGCTTTTGCCAATCATTGTCAATGTTTTGCAGGGTGCAGGCATCATGGAATGCCTGCAGGTGAGTTTGCGAATCACAGTTATATCCCCCTTCAAATCTAGGTATGTTGTTGATATCGACGTGCTTGATCTAGCTATCCTTCACGTGCCTACTAGGGATCTGAACTACCTCGGTAATCTAGAGCATGCTCTGAGTAGCCAACAATGGCTCATCCAAATCATAATCCTACTAAGAACCATGATGTCTGTGACAATTCCAGCTACCCCTCCTTTCATGACAGCAAGCATCGTGCAATTGGTCACACGTTTCCTCACACTGTCCCTTTTGATCCTTTCGACCATCATCCTGTTTCTCCTTTCTACCTCGGTTATGATCAGAGCTTGAACTAGATGAAGGTATAGGAGAGCAAGAGGATGGAGAAGAGGGAGGAGAGTCGCCATTGCTCTGGTGTCGATCTCCCCCTCTACCTTGATGACAGCCTCGATCTTCCTACCCATCTTTGCTATGTGACCCTCCATCCCCTTGAGGATCTTAGTCACTTGGAGGCTTGTTCTAGATGATGGACTAAAGGATATTCTATCCTAGGGGAAGTTCGGTCGAATGGAAATCATGAAATATGGGTTCCCCATCGTCCTGCAGCCCTTGCAAGAATAAGGGGTTACTGAATTATTTTCCATTCAGATGTTCATATCTTTCTGCCTGCTACTGGTCTTGTGCTCATTAAGCCTCAGTGGGATGATAGTCCTGGTAGTCATGGTCCTCCATGATGTACTCCACTCCACGGTCTTGGATGCCTAGTCTGCCAAGATTGTGGAATAGCATACTAGGGGCTGATCAGTTGAGTGGTAGTATGATGTTTCCCTCCATGTCCTGCCATCGTAGATGCTCATCTTGATGTAGGATGAATGTGAAGTTAGGGACATATTCATCGAGATGCTTGTATACCACCCAACATTCTTGTGGCACCAGTGGATTGGATACATCTCACCTATGAGAAGAAGTCAAATTGGATGTTAGATGATCCATTTAATCAATGTACCTTACGTTTACTTTAATCTACCTAGCGTGCGTAAATGTTACTATCCTGGGTCTGTTCCAGTGACGTATATGATAATTTTACTAAGGTTAGATGATGCATGTAAGACTAAAAGTTCCCAAAAATGGTGCCAATGATGAGTGGCTAGGTACCCCTACGCCCAACCATGTGAATCACAGGTGTTCACATGCAACTCGGTCAAATTCTGTAGACTGTAAGTACTTAACATACACCAGACCTCTAACTAGCAAAACCCTTTGTTAGAATGGTCGTTGTCTTCTCAACCTCACTTGTGAGTATCTAGTGGCAATGGTTAAGTGAGATTGAGGCAACTAATTTTTATAGTTTTTACTTTATCTTTTGGCGTCTAATTAAGGTACAAAAAGTAAGGAATGAAATATTATCTAACCTACAATTATCCTTATCAGTATCTTAATTATTCCTAGCATAAGTATCTGATCCCATCTTCCAGGCACGTCCTGAGCATTTCCTAACCACTACTGGGTTACCAGACGTTAGGAGTCACTGGGTTACCAAGTGTTGGATTTACGTTTGAGATGGTTGTACTTATGGTTTCTATGAACTGTAAATGAGTGATAACAATTAAACTAGTAATAAGAGAAACTTAAGTAATTATCAAAGCATAGAAACATTAAACTATTAAATGCAATAAATGGCTAAGTCCAAATGCTGCAAGGAATGCTTGAAGAGTTCATCTTTATTGCTATCACACCAATGGGCTTAGATACATCAACGCTCAAATAAAGATTCGGTCACTTTTCTTACACCTACTGTGGGCACTTGGAAAATATTCTATCTCCTATGGGAACAAACTGCAAGAGCTTCGCTACAACTGACAAAAAGGTACCTCAATGAGGCAGAAGGCCCTCTTATTTATAGGCCAAAATAGGTGTAGCGTAAACAAGGCCACATCGACATATGGAAGGATGCATTAACGGGGTCGCGTATACGGGGCCGCGTTGACGCTGCCACGTATATGAAGTCCTGTATACACGGTCTAGTAAACGCGGCAACCAACAAACACTTCATCAGACATGAAATAATTAAGTAATTATTAATGTTTATGTTATGAAATTTGGTCATTATTCATAGAAGCACCTTTAGGCATGGATCACATATCTTTATAGTCTCATAACCAAAACTAATCTTATTAGAGGAGTAACTTCATGCATGGGTCACATTCCTTTTAGTCATATAATGAGACTAGTCCAAGGGATCATGAGGTTCTTGAAAGCAGCCCACATTTACTCATAGGTTACATGTCTTTCTAGTGATATCCTAACAAATATTTTTTTTATAAATTAAATAATTATTTAATTTTTTACCCTTGTTAAAGGACTACTTTTGAGCATGGGTCACTTGTCTTTCTAGTGACATAATAAGGAAACAACCTTACTTAAATAGTGTTTCCCAAGAATAATTAATGACATAAGTGATAATGTATCAACATGGAAGTAGTGGAATTCAAGGTGGAGACCAAAGAATCAAGAAATCCATTTGATGTCATACCTTTATCTAATCCTCTTGGTCCTTCCTCTTTCCTTCAAGGGATGTGATCATGGGTTAATTTTTATTTCAAAATATGATAAGGATTACATTGCCCCCATGATAAGAACCTATTATTAATGGAAATGAAGGGATGGATGATGTGGTCTCTTTGTATAATTAATCAACTTTGATAATAACAAAATTAATTCTAACAAAGAAGTTGACTCCTACATAATATTCATCAACTTTGATAATAACAAAATTAAAATTGTCTCCAACAAAAAGAAAATCATTCAAAGAAAATAGAAAATATCTAAAATAATTTAAAAGTACTAAGAAATAGAAAACATACAAAAAATAAAAAAATAGTAGAGAAATAGGAAAACTAAGAAAAAATAAAACAAAAAGTGAAGAATGTGCTTACTAGCTTCTAATTTAGTAGGGAACACCACTTCCATTATTGAACATGTGTGCAAGTATTTATAAAATGGACCACACATTTCATGGATCATACATTATAGATTCTCTACTTATCATATTTTGTGATATACATTCTTGTTCATTATTTCATTTAATTTTGATGATAATCATATTCTAATTAGTTGGAGACACACAAATTATTGGACTAAAAGGTATTCATATTTAAAATTTTTTTGATATGTTTTCTTTTTGATTTTTAAGTTTGGTTTCTAGGTGTCTTAGTTCATCTCTTTTCTTGGGTGTATGGTCCAAGTAAGATTTATCTTTTTATGGGTTCTCTATATGGTTCACTTCCTCAATGTGAGAATTAATAAGTTGTTTGGATGATTTCATGCATATTTTAGATCATTCAACACTTCCTAGCCACTAGGTGACATTCTTTTTAGGAGCTTTTACATCTATAAGTTTCTTTTAAAATATTTTTCAAGTTCTTTGTGGATTGGTATTGTAATTGCATTAATAGTTAAAATTATTTCCCACAAATACACCCTGTATTTTCATAAATAATGCACAATATTTTTTATCTCTTTATTGTGTCATGTTCAGTTTACTTAGTGATCTCTAAGAAGAGGTATTAGATTCCTAGCTTAGCATCAATGGTGCTAATTCATGATTTTCCCATGATAATAGGAAAATCTCCCTTATTGTTTTTCACATTGATCACAAGGAAATATGCTAGATTAGACCATCCACCAATGGTGGTCACAATGTGTTTTGCTTGCTCCAATGCCACTATGATGGATTAATCAACATGCTTTAATTAGATGATGCACTTCTTGAGAGGTAGTAGGTTTCAAGCTTTATACATATTTTGGAAGATCAAGGTAACTTCAAAACCTAAGTTTGTTGACCTTTTGGTATGTCAAATCCTTAGAAAATAGAGAATGTGCAAAATGTACTTGTCGAAATCTTGCATGACTTGGAAAAGATTTGAACGAGATAACAAGTGTCACGTCCCCATTCCTAAATGATGATATTGCATAACGAAGATGGTGTCTCTTCATAACAATTGTTAGTGTTATCTTAACAAGACCCAAAAGGGAACATTGTAATAACGAACATGTATCTTAAGATAACCTTTAGGGATTTGACCTAAGGCATTTATAGCCAAGCTTAGAGGTCATGCTAGGCATGGAGTGGTGGAGCAATGGCAAGTCATAAAAGCTAGGTGAAGTGGGACAGGAAGTGGATTGGCCATCCCTTCTAGTTGGGTTATAGGCCTAACCATGGTGGTAGTTCTAGATTGTCTCTAATAGATAGATGCCAAAGGAAGAAAACCCCAAGGAACACTCTTAGAGCATGATCCAAATACTCCATTCTATATCAATAAAGCATTCTTTTCTTTCTCTGTCTGCACTTTCTCTATTATTTTCTTTATGCATAATGTCAAATGTTACATATATTTGACATTTGGTATATTGTCTTCTCATGCATAATGTCTAATATAATGTATATTTGATCTTTTCCATGACATTTGAGGATGGGATGTCACAATTGGTATCAAATCAAACCACAATCCAAGGGCCATTCAAAATCATGGGCTAACTACAACATGAATTTGATGATGAATCATGAAGCTATGACACAAAGAAAATCATTGATCATCACCAAATGCACCATATGTTTATGATGTAAGTCAGAAGATACCTTTCCATTGATTTCATGAACAATGGATCAAGCATTTAGATCCTAGGAACCAATAAAATTCTTTAATGGATATCATTAACTAAGGAAGATATGATCACACCTCATCAATATTCATCAATTACAAGGGATGTTTGTTAGACAATGATACATTAGTCCAAGTAACTTTTACTCATCTTAATACTATAATTATTAATTAATTAAGATCATTGTTAAATTTCTCCTAAAAATTTAGTAACCATGACCTAAATTGATCTTGTAAGCAATTTAGAGTCATTTATAAGTCATCATGTCTACCATATATCAACTTGGTCATGTTGTTTTTGTAGAATAAGGTTGTTGGACCTTTCAAAATATTGAAAATTCAAATTTACTTTTAAACTATAAGACTATGTCCAATGCATAGTACTCATCAAGATTATTCCAAAGGTACAAATTTCGTCTTGATCAGACTTATAATTTAGGAGATATTGATGTTTAAAATTTCTCATTTTGTGTGCACTAAATAATATTAAGCTATTAAATTATTATTTTAAAAAATCTCTAAAATACTTATCGAGTGGGAGGTCATAGGTTTAACCCCCACATCCCAAATTTTTTTTAATTAAATAATAATAATAATGAAAAAATTTAATATTCAAAAAGCCCCCTTTTGGGTAGGCTATGACTAGCTTTATTGTTGGCCACAGCAAGGCTTGTAAGGTTGGCTAATGGTCGACAACAACTGGACCTACCATGTAGCACTGTAGCTGATCCCAAAGGGGGCTAGAAAGGAGGCTGGCTTGCCTCCTATGCATCCTCTTGTGGAACCACCAAATCCCCCTCCCCTAGCCCTTCTACATGCATGTTTCCACACTTCGCTCCTCCCCACTCCCATGCTATGCTTATTAACTTACTACTTTTGTAAACCTTCATGTGTTGCCACCTCTCAATTCCATTGTTGCCTTGTGTACCACAACACTTCACCCCACCAGCTTCTCTCCAGCATGCACCACCACCTTCATATATGGCTACACCATTTTCCTACCTATCGCTTAAACTATTTTCACTACAAAAACCCTTGCTGCATTTCTTGCAACCATCATTGATTGCACCACTGCTATTTGTTGATGATGTGGATCATCACCTCCAATATTGTAGATCATCCCTTTCCATGCCACTAATCATCACCTTCCTTGTCACTGATCATCACCTCCCATGCCATAGATCATCACCTCTCATGTCATCGATCATAACCTTCCATGCTACCAATCATCATCTCCCATGTCATCAATCATTACCTCCCATCCTACAAATCATCACCTTCCATGCCACTAATCATCACCTCCCCTATTGTAGATCATCACCTTCCATGTCGCAGATCTTCACCTCCCATGCCACCAATCATTGCCTCACCTATCGCTGATCATCGTCTCTCCTACTATTGATCATCGTCTCCCTTGCTGTCAATCATCATCTTCCATGTGACAGATCATTGCCTCGCATGCTACCAATCATCACCTTCCATGCTGTAAATCATCACCTCCCATGCCATTGATCATCACCTCTCATGTTGTAGATCATCACCTCCCATGTTGTTGATCATTGCCTTCCATGTCGTAGATCATCATCTATCACATCGTCGATCATTGCCTCCCCTACCACAGATCATCACTTCCCTTATCTCTAATCATCATCTCTCCTAGCATTGTCAATCATTACCTCTTGTGGCAAGATGCACCATGCCAGCCCTATTAGGTTGTGTGCACTGAAAAAAGCTGTGCAAGCCCTACAATGGCCATGTGGACGCTAGAAAGGGCCATGTAGGTCCAATCAAGGGGTTGCATAGGCCTAATGGAGGGCTTTGTAGACCTTGAAATGGGCCACGTAGACCCTAAAATGGACCACATAAACCCTAGGGAGGCCCTAGAAAATGAGCACACTACCTAATGCTACCTTTGCCAACCCTTCACTACCACCAATAGAAGGAAATGTTACATTGCCATCACCTCCATATGTGCCCAACTTGGCCATTAACGTCACCAATAGCCTCCCTAGACTTGACTGCTAGTGCACCACTAAGGATGTTACTACTGTCATCCCTACTATTATGTAATGAAAAAAAAATTCTCTGTGAACAAATGAAAAATTCGAAATTCTCATCCATTGACGAAAATTTTAAAATTCCCATTAGTTGATGGAAAATTTAAAATTCTTATCATTAAACATAAACTTAAATTAAGAACTCCCAAAAGTATTTTCAAAATTCATATTTGACACCTTATTAAAAATGGGGATAAAAACTTTGCCATTAAGCACACTCATTTGGAAGTTGAATTGGTATGGGTGACCTCTTGGGAAGTCTTGTTTTTCATGCTAAAAGCCTTCAACCTTAGACACTACAAAATTCAACCTTCCAAACCCAATGGTAAAGTCAAATTTATCCTATAAAACCCCAAAAATTAATTTTTACTCCTTGCCCAACATAATGCCCCAACATCCTCAAAAGTTTAATTTTCACACAAGTCGAGCATATGATATCCATTTTTAACATATGAATAATCATTTCCAACATTTCCACCCTTCTAAACTCAATGGTGAGGTCAAATTTACCATCTAGGTACTTGATAATCTAATGATATCATAATTGTGTTTTATGAACTTAACCTTTTTCAGACCTTAAGATTCCTATGGCATGTCATTAGTTACATTGTCAGAGTCAGTGTCTATAAGGGAGGTAGAAAGGCCATTAAGAATTAGATGATGTAATTATATGTTACTAAAATTAGATGATGTAGTTAAATATTATCAAAATTAGTTGGAGAATCAGTTGAAATAAAACAATCTTCAAAAGGTATATTAATCTATCTTGCAATTAAAACATATAGCAAAACAACATGAAGACTTAAAATCTCGTTTTGACAAGGAGTATGATACTCATGAAGAGAATCCAAGAATGAGAATGAAAGGTGCAACATAGAATGTGCTTGCAATATCCCTAGTGATTGAGCAACAAAATCTTCTATGTCCATCATGGCCCTTGGATTGGCATGAATATTGATATTCATGCATCTTAAAAGAGTTAGAAGATTTGGATGCTAATGTTTTATGCCTACAAGAAGTCTTTCCACAGGAATTTCTATATCAATTCAATCTAGACTTGGAAAAGATGGGATATAGAGGTATTTATAAGCAAAAAGGTTTTCATGGAAGTTCTTCTTTTAAGCCATATAGATTTGCCTATTGCAAAAATCACAACATGGATGGTTGTGTGATCTTTTATAAAGAAGCCAAGTTTGAATTGATACAAAGATTTGAATAAAGTTTAGAAAATATGATTTTTGAAATTCTAGAACTTCAAGTGATTGGAAAAGAAAGAATAGTTAAGATTTTAGAAAAATCACATAGCCTTGGAAGTTATTCTAAAAGTCCATCCATCAAAAAGATGTGTATGCATAGTCAACACACACTTAATTGCCAAACCAACATGTTCAAATGTTAAATTATGTTAAGGAGCATACTTGATTAAGAAAATAGAAGAAAATTTGAAGAATAAGTTATTCCTAAGCTATACAGAATCAGTTCCATTTATTTTTTTTAGAGATTTCAATGCAAAAATTTGGAAGTGGTCTTTATCAATTCTTAAAATATAGATGTGTAAAGGAATCTTTGGAAAATTAACCTAATTTGAAAAAGATGTTTTCATCAATTCAACATGAATTCCATTGGCTGGTTCATATTCTACTTATTTTGAATCTTCAAAAGATAAATCAAATTTCAGAATTCATGAACAAATGATGCTGATGGATAGTGCCCATAAGGAATCACAATTTACCAATTACTCTGCTATGATTAATGAGGATGGATCAACAAAATTCTTCATTGAGACTTTAGATTATATTTGGTATAATGTCTGATTCTTCCAAGTTACCAGGTTACTAGAGTTAATTTCTAAAGAAGAAGATGAGAAGAATCAAGATCAAGCCTTGCCATCCTATATAAGATCATCTGATCATATACCACTTATGGAAAAATTACAATTACTTCCATTAATTTATAAGGTTGATCAAGATCAGGAAGTATCTCACCCTTACTTATATTTATGATTTTGATAATTTTCTTTATCATTCAATTTATATTTTAATAAGATAAGTAAAATATCTAAGGTAATGAAAGTTGGAAATAAAGAATTTTCCCTGCCTTCACTTGGATAAAAAAATCTGAGTTGCACTTTATGTGATAATAGTTAAACTAGTGATTTGTGGTTGGTAGATTTTTAATTTATATCTTGTCATTATCTTAAAAAAATGAAGTAAGCATTAACAAAGTGACATTTAAAATTTTCATATATTTTTCTCACATATATCTTGGCAAAAAACAACTTCAAGCTCCAAGGAGAAATTAAATTGGAGCACAGGATCACAACAGAAGCATTGAAATTGGAGAAAGATAGTGAACGTGGACTCGTTTGAGGATGAATGAAAACTAACAGGGGTAGATTGTTACATCCCCATTTTTAAATGATGTTGTTGCATAATGAAGATGGTGTCTCTTTATAATAATTGTTAGTGTTATCTTAACAAGACCTAAAAGAACAATTGTAATTAAGACCCAAAAAGGCACATTGTAATAATGGACATGTCTCTTAAGGTAATATTTGGAGGCTTGACCTAAGGAATTTATACCTAAGCTTAGAGGTTGTGCTAGGCATGGAGTGGTGGAGCCAATATAGGAAAGTCACGAGAGTTGGGTGAAGTAGGACATGAAGTGGACCAGCCATTCCTTCTAGCTAGGTTATAGGCCTAACCATGATGGCAGTGTTGGATCTCCTCTAAGGGATAGATGCCAAAGGAAGAAAATCCCAAGGAACGCTCTCAGAGCATGACCTAGATACTCCTTTCTATATCAATAAAACATTATTTTCTTTCTCTTTATACACTTTCTCTATTATTTCCTTTACGCATAATGTTGAATGTTACATATATTTGACATTTGGTATATTGTCTTCTTATGCATAATGTCTAATATAACATATATTTGACATTTGCCATGACACCTAGGAACGGGATGTCACAACAAGCATTGATAAGATCAGGATAAGAACTTAGAAGTTGTTAAGATAAGAGTTTGAGACAAGAGCTTAGATGTGTTAAGACAAGAGATTGGGACAAGAGTTAGATGGTGTCAAGACAACAGTTTGAGACAAGATCTTAGGTCATATGAAGAAGAGATTGGGACAAAGAGAAAGTTGAGATTAAGATGAGAGCTAAGTTATCAATTTGAGATGATAAAAGTCTCAACTAGAAAACAAAGATGAAATATGACAAGGATGCATGACATCAAAAGAAGATGTTCTGGTATCTTTCGTGACATCTCAAGAGATTAGCAGATATCCCAATGATAGAGCTCTAGTTTCAAGCCAAATGTTCCACAAAAATAGGAGATATCCCAATTATACTTAAGAAATCCCAGTTGGAATGTCCCCAATGAGATGTCCCAATTTTTAGTGGGACATTTCACCTACAAGAGGCTAGAATTCAAAGAGACATCCTAAGCTCTAATGGGATGTCCCAACTAGGCATTGCATGAATTCCAATGGTTATGTGACAAGGATAGAGGCTATAAATGAAACATTATCTTGGTCATAAGGATAAGAATTGTTCATATGAATATTCATTTATTGAATACATCTTGTGAATTATTTTTTTTCTCATCTCTGCATCTTTTGTAAGTTGCATTTTGTATTGAAAGATCCTCAAAGCAAGGAATTTGTTAGCTTCTAAAATGATTACAAAGTATGATAAACTTAAAATGAAATCTAAGCTTCTAGTATTACAAAGTATGATAAACTTAAAATGAAAGAAGGATAGAAAATCAAGGATTATTTTTCTAAAGCCAATGATTTAGTTGTAGCTATCTAAGGATGTCATTATTAAAATGATTAGAACTTTGCAACCTAAGCTTAGAGTGAAAGTTATAGCCATAAAAGAGATTAGGAATTTCTTAGTGCTAAAGCTCAAAGAGCTTCAAAGTACATTCATTTCTTACAAGATGAATCTCAAAAGTGAAGGTGCAATAAAAAAAACCAATTGCCTTCAAAAGCTCAATAATGAAATAGGAGCCATTTGAGCATGAAGCAAATAGTGAAGATGAATTGGCTCTTTTGTCAAAAAGAGTTCAAAGACTACTTGCATGAAATAGAATGAACTTTAATCAATCTAGCATCAAAGGTAAAAAAAGAGGAAAAATTTCAAAAATTATAATTTTTATACATCATCTATAGAACTTTGGGTTTGTGGTGGTAGAGGCCATGTGGCCTCCAAATGTCCAAGTGTTGGCAGGTTTTAAAAGAAGGATCAATCTAAAGATAAAATGAAAAAGAAAAATATTTATACTATCTGGGATGATGAACAAATGAAGAAGAAGCAAATGATTCTATGATACATTCACATCTTATCTACATGGTCCTTACATATGAAAATTCTATAAAAGACCTTGAAGAATCTAAAGGTAAAGTTGCGGATAAGTATAGTGAGATGCATGAGGAAATTATCTGTCTTCATTATTTACTTAGAAAATTAAGAAAGAATATACATAGAAAAGATGATGAAATTTATAAACTCTATACTATATGCTTTACTCTTTTAAAGAGAACTCTCGAATGTAAAGGCCGACGTTCAATTACTAACCCATTTATATGAGTAGAAGTGTAGAGACACACAAGATGTAAGGTCTAGCAAAAATCTAAAAATGCCTCAAAATTAGCACAACAATGGAGATCTAGAAGAGACATCTCAAAAGGACACTTACACAAGTTTGGTATCATCCAAAAGGAGAAATAACATAAGGTTTGATTATCCAATCCAAATTAGAGATACACTATGTTTGTTTATGAAATGTGTGAACATGAACAAGCTTCTTATCAACCTCCAATAAAGCTAAATGATGTGGCTACTTGGTCTTGTCAAAATGAGCCTAGTAAATATGATTTGTAGGGTAGAAAATCTTGGAGAAACAATGAACAAGAGGAAGGTATGGTCTCTAATAAAATTAAAGGATAAGGATCCATAACTTGCAAAAATTATTAGTCCTCTCATTTCAAAGAACATGAGCATGACAAAGCAACAATATCAAATGAATTTGGAAATTCAAGCAAAGATGCTGATGATAGAAAAGGTAAGGAATAGTTGCATGCTAGGGAGATACTTTATGATGGAGGATCCCATCTCAAACTTCATTAATCATGTCCATGATTAGAAGCAAGAAAAGTAAGTAATAGTAAATATTTATTCCTTGACTTGCTAAAATTATTTTAGATTAGTTTATTTTTATAAATGTTAGTGGTTAGAAAATTAATTGAATGGATGCTATTGGAAATCTTGGGTTATCCAAAGAAAAGCTCACTTGATCTTACAATGTGTTGAGCTAAAAATAAAAGCATGTGACCATCAAAATTTTAATGGACATTGAATTGACTTATCTTAAGGGAGGATCAAAAAACAATAACTCATAACATAGGATTTGGTAAGTTTGCATGTTATGTTCTATGGTGGTAAGATCATCACATTGTTGTTAGAACATATTTGCCTTATGATTTGGATCATAAGATGCAAATGTTATTATGCTTGTATTACTTTTTGGGCAATAAATGTTGTTGCCTCCTTATGTATCCCAAAGGTGTAAATGTTTTCAAATTTTTTTCATTGATGATAAATCAAGTTGGACCCCTAACTGTAATTGATGAACCTTTTGAGAAAAATAACTTTTTAAAGGGGCTTTCTTGTTAATTATCTCCTATATGCTTTGAGAATATTCAAATCATGGATACTACTCATGGGAGATGTTAGTTTCCAAAGTCTTCACACTTGATCTTCGAATTGCTATGTAGATGATTATTGATGCAAAACTTGTAAGGTGCAAGTTGATCCTAAAACCTTCAAGGAGAGAATTCCACTCTTTCTAGAATAGATGTTTTGTTTTTGGAGAAGTTGGAAAGAACTCCAGCACATGTGCAAGGGGAGCTTGTATCTTATCAATAGTATTCTTTTTTCTTTTTTGGGCCATCAATGTAGGGGAAGTCTCTTAGACTCTTACCAAAAGATACTTAAGAACAAGACTTTTCTCTTCAACATCCACAATAGAAAATTAGCAAGAAAAGGTTTATTCACATTTGATTATGATATGTTTGATTAATTATAATTTTTTAATATTTTTAGCATCATCATTCTTGTGAATATTAGATCTATGATCTTCAATTTGTATGTACTGTGTTCACCCTCCTTAGTGATCTACATTAACTTTTTGCTAATGTCCACAAAGGGGGAGAGAGTTTGGTATGTTAAGGTATGTTAAAGGTATGATATATTCTTGAGGTTATAACAGTTATTATATGATGTGAAGACCATCTACTGATATTTGGTCATTATTATCTTTTAAAAATAGTATTCATAATTATATGGATGAATTAATTGGTATATACACCTAATAAGTGTTTTTGTTACCAATAGCCTATTATAAATTATATATATTTGATTACATACTTTATCTTATGGCATGATACTTGAACTTCAATGAAATTTTTTTCTAAATGGAAATACTCTTGGATAGAAAATTGATAGGCTTTGTCTATATTTCTATATGCTTTTTTGGTTTTAACTTGCTTTGTAACTGGTTATGAACAACACTTAATAGGACTTTCTTTTTCTTGATCAACCTTATAGAACCTATGCTAAAGGATTTTTGTGCCTTTATAACTTTATCATGTTATTATGATAACCCATTTTCTCAAGTTTTGGACATTACCAAAAAAGGGGAGATTGTTGACCTTTTGGTATGTCAAAACCTTGGAAAATGGAAAATGTAGACAATGTACTTGTTGGAATCTTGCAAGGCTTGGAAAAGATCAGAACAAGATGACAAGAGTTGATGAGATCAAGAAAAAAGCTTAGAAGGACAAGAGTTCGAGACAAGAGCTTAGATGTGTTAAGATAAGAGATTGAGACAAGAACTTATATGGTGTGAAGACAAGAGTCTAGGAAAAGAGCTTAGATGATGTTAAGAAGAGATTAGGATAAAGAGCAAGTTGAGATCAAGATGAAAGCTATGTTATTAACTTGAGAGGATAAAAATCTCAACTAAAAAATAAAGATGAAAGATAACAAGGATGCACTAAGTTAAAAGAAGGTGTTTTGATATCTACTGAGGTGTCCCAAGAGATCAGCAAACATCCCAATAATAGAGCTAAAATTTTAGGCTAGATGCTCCAAAAAATAGTAGACATCCTAATTGTACTTGAGACATCCTAGCTATGATGTCCCAAGTGAGACATCCCAATTTCTAGTGGGACATCCCACCTACAAGAGCCCAAAATTCAGAGAGATGTACCAAGCTCAAACGAGATGTCCTAACTAGCTATTTCCTTGCCATTGCATGAATTCCAATGATTATGTGATAAGGAAATAGTTTATAAAAGAAACATTATCTTGGTGAAAAGGATAAGCACTATTTATATGAGTATTCCTTCATTGAATACATCTTGTAAATTATTTTATTTCTCATTTCTACATTTTTTGTAAGTTTCATTTTATATTGAAAGATCCTCAAAGCAAGGAATTTGTAAAGTATAGTTACATTCTCTCCTTGATTCTTTTTCTTTCTTTGCAAGTCCTATGGGGTTGATGTGCTTCTTGTGAGAAGGCATATGGTGAGCTTGTTGAGATCTTGCAGGGTTGAGTGTGTTTCTTAAGAGAAAACACTCTATGTATAGCTCACATCATTGTAAAGGTTATGAGATCCTTGAAATCATATTTTAAGCTTATTGGAACCTTGTGAGGTTGAGTGTGTTTCCTACAAGAAAACACTCATTACGAATCTCAAACTTTGTAAAGGTTATGATGCCATTTAAATTACATTTTTAAAGGAACAAAGTCCAAAGATGTGCAAGAATTCTATGCTGCAAGTGTGAAAGTACCCAAGTTGGAGAACCATGTAAATTTATGTGTAGTTTTAGTTATTTTAGTTGTTCAAATTGGGGAACTAATTCAACCCCCCTTCTAAGTTCTTGGTGAGGATCATTGAACTTAGACGTGAGGGTGGGGGGATAGTGAATAAGTTTTCTTAATTAAAAATAAATCACCCAAAGCACACACCAATTTAACGTAGTTCCCCAAGTTGGGTAGTCCATACTTGGAGGGTAGTTCACTAGCACACCCCTAGAAGTTTTTGCTCTCAAAATGTGGTTTGAAGGGTGCCATAGTCTATACAAGCTCTAAGCTTTGCCTAAAGTAATTTGACACCATGAATCCACTCAACCTTGCAAGGTTCCAACAAGCTTAGAATGTGGTTTTTAGGATCCCATAACCTTTGAAACTTGAGCTCCACTCCAAAGTATGTGGTGCTACACCAACACTCAATCCCATAGGATCCCAACAAGCTCACGAATGATGCCTTCCTACAAGAATCACATTAACCCCGTAGGGCAACAAAAGAGGAACAAAAATTACAAGGAAAAAATGCAACTAATTTGCTGGTCCTTGCTCTTTGAGGTACAACACAATAGATTTCTTATAATAGTACAAAAGATAGTACAATGAGGCACACAAGTATAATAAAATGATATTCACAATGATTACTTGATGTTGACACTTGTTTTGCATTCAACCCTTTCTCTTTTCCCAAGAGAATGAGTTGTCATCCACTTACATGTTAACTAGTCTTGCTACATTCCTTTGTTGTGGCTGCAATGTAATTTCACCTTGCATAGGTGATGTAGTAGGTGGAAAAGAATTTAGTGCATGTGGTTGGAAGTGCTAATAAGAGTAGCAGAAAGCATAAGATGGAGATTTAGCTTGTGAGATGACTAGTTTGTTCATGATGATAGTAATGGCAAACTAAGGAAGTAAGTGGTAGAGCCACTAGAAGACATAGGTTGCTAGACATAGTATCCATATGGGTTTGCTTTCCTATAGGGATATTGTTGCCTTGGTGGTGAAACCCCCCATAAATGTGAATTTTGCCATTACTACTGGTAGTATTCTTAAGATTGTGGTGAATCCTCACTTGGATAGTAGTATGTTAATGATACGAGTGTTGATAATTGCCTTGTGGTTAAGGCAATCTAGTAGGCATTTGGCTTTTGACGAATTTTAGATTCAAAGCATAAGCCCTAGACTATTAAAGATGTGATATGAATGGACAACAACCCTTTGGATGCTCATATTGATAAATGTTACTGTTGGCAACTATTTAGGACCTCCAACATTGGCTTTTGAGTCTCATGACTAGGAACACAAGAAACAAAGGTGTTCCTTCAAACTTAAGTTTAGTTGCATACTAGTCTCTGGGAACACCAAGGCCCAGATACCTCCAAATAAACTTAGTGGTTATAGAGCGAACTAATTGTAAATGTGTGTTTGCTGTTGTAAATGTTGAAATAGTTTAATTTGTGTATGAAACTATAACTGGCTATAATAAAAATTCAGCTAACCTTGTTGAATACTATGAGTCATTAAAGATTCCTATTTTGTCAAGTCACTTAGTCTATATAGCTCCTATAGTACATTGCTTAAAACAAATAAAATTTCACCAAAATATTTAAGCACAATTCTATAGAAATCTACTCCTAATTTTTCCTAAAGAGAAAGGTCCACAAGAAAACTAGAAATAGAGCGAGATTCAATGAAATTTAAAAGAGAAGAAGAAAAGAAAGCAAATTTATATGAAATCTAAAACATTTAGTTGAGATAAATTGAACATGATGAAACACTTTGCAATAAAGTTATTTCAATTCAATTTGAGTATTACATATTGTCCAAACCCTCTAAGCTCAACAAAAAATTTTGTAAAATACACTCTTATTAAACTACCAAAATGCTTTGTAAACAACAAGGTACAAGCTTTTATTTGGCTAGTTAATAGTTCTCAAGAATTGCAAACAATAGAGCTAGCAATTTTTTTTTTGATAATTTCAAGATTGAAATATCAAAGTAATAAACTTTTAAAAAATGAAACTATTTCAAATTAGCTCAAAGTATCAAAGATTTTGCTAGATCCTTTGGACTCAAGTAGACAATTTTATAAAGACATTGCTACTAAATTGCTCAAGAAGCTTTTCAAAGACAACATAAGCTCTTATATGGCAACCAAATAGAAGTCTAGAATTGCACAAAATAGAGTTGTAAGAGCAATTAGAAGATCCCAAAATTAAATGCCAAACACGATACTATTTAAACCATTAGCTAAACAACTAAGACAAAAAGAACTCACAGGATTAAAACAAAGCAGCTAAATTGATGCCTTTAGCAAACCATGCTTTACAAAAAATTTTCAATATGTCTCTTTCAAATTTCTTTCCAAAATCCCTCTTTATTCTACCTTTGAAGCCCTATTTATAGTGGCTTTTGGGTAGTTACAATCATCATAAGAGATTAAGGTGAATTACAAGTATCTAAGATAAGAGATTAAGGTGAATTACAAGTATCTAAGATATTAACTGATAACCATCATACGAAGTTATGAGAAATTCAAGCTATAGTTGGCAAGTGTCTTGCTCAATAATCTCCCTTTTTCTTTTTCTTTTTTTTTTTAAATGATAACTGGTTCTTTTTTATTTAAATATAAATTATTGCTAAAACTCATGTTATAACTTTATGTCCATATTATTTCTTTCATATCACATCCTCGGGCATCGGTGAACAAAACTCTTTTACTTTTGTTTTAAGATTTAATCACAGTCATCATGCACATATGGAACAGGTGCTGGAACGAGGGTTTAGGGTTTAGGGTTATTTTCAATCATAGTGGCCCCAACTAAAATTAGGTTATTTTCAATATCAATAGCCAAATGTTCCTAAGATTGTTGACATCTTTCCAATTTTTCTACTAGCACTCAAAATCTTGATTGTTAATAAAGTAGTAAGCCAATGCCAGGGTTCTTAGGCTCTTTTTTTTTAAATACTTTTTAATATGCTTGAAAGTATCAAATCTCTAATCTTAAGGTGTATCTCAAAGATTACATTGTCTGCACCTTCACATAAAAGAATAATTTGGGCAGTAGAATGCTCATGAACAATCACTGGCATGCATTTTCTTACACTACTACAATCTATAGTTACAAGGATTTCATATGTGACCTCGTTGTATTTCCCATTAGTTGGTTGAATGTGAATGTTTAAAAATGCTGCCGAACGTTTGTAGAGAACAAATCCCAATACTTTTGCAGCAACTAATGCAATTTCATTAGTTGAATCCCCACTATATTTGGGATCATTGTCACTTGAATCCTCTACTCTAATAATAGAATTATAGAGTGCAATAGTTTCCAAAAACCTTTTTTTACTACATCTTGATTTTCAGCTTTCTGCCATTCCAAATTTAGAAGTCTTTAACCATGTAACTTAAATCCCTTGGGGAAAGTTGAATGAATTGCAGTATCACAGGAAAGCCTTATTTCAGGGTTGCGTACAACATTTTGCATCTCACAATCATCTTCTCCATAAGAAATTCTATCAATTGAGCATTGGTAAAATTCCATCTCGTTACTAGCAACTTCAATGGTAAGGTTTTAATTTGCCATCAGGAAAGAAAATCTTCATGCTATTTTAGTACCAAAGTTTATATGCCTAGAGAAATCGATTACATGCCCAGAGAAATAGATCCCATGTATATAAGGTGAGAAATCGATTACATGCCCAGAGAAATCGATCCCATGTATATAAGGTAGGGGAAACATTGGTTTATTCATTCTAAACAATGTGTAGAATAGATTCTTATACTAAGAAAAAATATGCTTTTATGTCCATAGTATTTCTTCTAAATAATTGTTGCTTGCTTCATGGTATGGCAGAAATGTGCCTACAGTTACACCCATAATTATTTGTTTTCAAGTCTACAACCTCCTTCTTCACTGTAGTTACTTTTCCTTTTTGCTAGTAGAAGTCTCTACCTGTCTTTCTTTTGTTTTTTTATCCTTGTCACTGACCCTAACTTGATTTCTTTTCTCCTTTAGGATCTTTAATGCTGATTGAAATTTTTTATTTATGGAGTTCTACATTTTGTCAATCTTAACTATAATTTTAGTAATAGACTTTTGGATGCGTAAGGTTTTTTGCTAGAGTACCTCTTCTAATGATGCTTCTTCCTCTTGCTCATAAAGACATATTTCCTTCTTTTAAAGGATGAATCTCTATTATATTTTTTTGAACTCTTACTATTATTTAATCCTCCTTCTACTTTAACCACTTGGTCAATCAATCTTTGGATTTAATGAGTCCTCACTTTTAAAAGTCTCTCTTTGGCACAGATTCCAATAGTCATCCTTATTTTGTTTTGAAGCTCCTCTATGATGTGTCTTGTTCCTATTAAAAGAATTCATCACCTAGTGTTGCATCAAGGAATTCATGATTACCTTGAATTTTTTTCCTTAAGTTGAACACTCTAAAGTATGTTTGATATTTATAATTAAATAACTTCATCATCATACTCTATCTCCTAACATATTTTAGTTCCAAGGATCGGTACCAACTCTATGCCTCCTTTATAAGTGTCCTAGGGAACTATTTGAGTTTTTGCTAATTATTTTCTATATTTTGGAAGTCATAGATATCTTGAAAGCTTTATAAACAGTGTTTCAAATCAACATTGAAGCCTCCCTCAAACCTGGAAATGTTCCTCATGTTAAGTTACCTAATGCAACTATCCCTCTAATGTTTAGTTATGATATAAACAATCTCCTTGATGTTAATCATGCTTTTGGTAGCAAGCAAGGGTTCATTATAATTATTTAGTTCACCATGGTTCCCATCATGACCATGTCTTGTCTTATGTTGCTTATTATGCTTTCTCTCATTTCTATGTCCTCTATCTTGCTCTCTATCTCTTTCACATCTATAGTTTTTGCCTTTACTTTTGTCATGATCTCTTTTATCATATTCATTAGATCATCTATCATTAGCCCTTCTTCCTTAGTCATGCTGATCTTCTTTATACCTTGACAATGAGCATGATGAAGATGGTGATGAACTAGAAGAGTCATACATAGGTTTATTAAGTATACTTAATTCTTTAATGCTATCAAATGCATTCCAATAGATTAGCTTTAATTTTTTTAGTTAAATCATAGGATTATATTACTATTATTATTGTTATTGTTTGTTTCCTACATAATTAAATATAGTATGCATTATTTTGTTAGACTTTTATATCCTTTCTTTGACTAGTATTGAAGTTTAATCATAAATCTACTATATATTTTATGATTAAATGTTAAAATTCAATTACCTTTAGAAGCTTTTCCTTTTATTAGTTATACAAGTATTTAGCGATGCATATTTTATTCTTTATGCACATTCAATTATGTATATTCAATCTTTAGTATACAACTTTAATTATGCACATTTATCAATGAATCATTTATTTTTATTATGCACATGTGATTATATAACACTCTATTCATGTAGCAATTTTCAATCCTAACCCTACCCAAATCATATCCATTGTTACTTTTTGTCATTAAATTAAGATTTAAAAATCATAAATCAACTTTGTTAAAAAAGCACTTTAGGATGATGTCCCACCTAGAATTTGATCTTACCAATGTGTCCATGATCAAAAATAAAATTGTTCATTAGAATTGAGGCTATGATTCTCAAGATATCATAATTTTAGTTAGCTAAAAATACTCTAAAAGTTTCAGCATTTAAAATATGCAAGTATGATAAGTAATGATTTGATATGATTTTGGCTTATAGTGACATAGTGTACTTGACAAGGATTTCATTGGTTCAAACAAAATTTGATTTAGAGTCTTAGAATGCATGTTATGAGTGTTAAACCCTAAGGGTATTAGTTTGGAGGAGAAAAATCATAAATGGACTTTATGAAAATGATTATAGTAAAAAAGTAAAACCAAATTTGAAAAAGAAAAGTCAAAGAATATTTCCCCTTCACATGAAACATAAGGCAATTAAAAATATATGGTATATATATAATATATATATATACATGTTATGTAACATATATCTTTTCTTATCACCTTATTTCTATTTTCTGTCACCTTGCTTATACATTTGGGTTTTTATTTTTTGTTTTGAATAAAAATCATTTTTTCCTTATTTCTTCATTTCTAAGCTAATTTTAGGCATGTTTCTTCCATTTTTGAACATGTACCAAGCCCAAGTATTATGTTGCATGTGATTTTTTTCCTTATAAATAGATTATGACCTTCGGGAGGTTTCATTTTAGTTTATAAAGGGGTTTTAACATATTAGTTCAAAGTGAAGTACAAACTAATTTTGGGCATCTAGGTAGTAAAGAAGGAAATAAGAAGATTCTAAAAGCTCTACTAAGACAATAAGAAGCTTATTTTACATTTCGTCTCCTATTGTATTATGAATTTTGTATGCTTTCATTTTTACTTCCTACTTTTTTGTTATTTTTCCATGAGTTTAATTATTATGTTGAGATTTTGTTAAATTTTCATCAGTTTGGAATTGTTTTTATATGAAAATCAACATTTAAAGCTTTTATAGACTATTTTTTTTGTCTTTTTAGTGAATTTTTTGAATTGTGGAAATGTTGCCTAACTTTCTTCTTAGATATTTTCTGGTTATTTTGGATCAACTCTTGATTCGAACATGATTTTGCAAGAATTTTATGGAATTTTGAATATTTTGGAAATCTTTTGAATTTTTAAATAAAATAATAATATTTATGTGACTAATTTTACTTAGTTGGTAGTGGGAGTCGTGAATCTTTTAGATGCCTCTATTTGCATATAGTAGTGAAGTGTTCCTTAGTGGGATCCACAACACAGGAACAAGGGTTTGGATGGATCTCCCACCTTGGATTTTGTTTTGTAAGTTCATGTAAAGCTAGGAAACTATCAAAGACCATAGCATTGAGCAATTAAGTCTAGTGGTGTATGGTGAAGCATAGTCATTGATGACTGGCGAGGTACCCCTACACTCAACCATACGAAACGAGCGTCGCACGCGCGATCCGGTCGAACTCCGCAGATGGACTAGTTGTGGCACCTAGATAGTTAGCCTTAGGTCGCAGTTCGCTGTCTTCCCATCTAGACTAGTTTTGCATATGTCACGTATGGTTTAGTCTGGATGAGGTGTATGATGTGTCCTAATCTAATGCTACTCCTGATGGCAGTGGAAAAGAATATAAACTAAGCTAAACTAGGAGGAAAAAGGATAAGAAAATCTAATCTAGCCTAAGTGCGACGAGCAACCGATTCCTTGATCAACCGTACACATCTTGGACTTCGTGCACGACTGCCACTGGGACTACCAAGCATAGGCCTAGGTACGCCACTGGGATTACCAAGC
>MNCI01009296.1:511287-562945 GCA_015680685.1 Gnetum montanum
GCTTGTAGTGGCCAGTGGGGGTTCATCGTCATCGGGTAAGTTAGGCTTTCGTGTGTTACGATGACGTTGTTTTTGTTCATTCTTATAGGAAACTCCCACTTCAGGTTGTATACTCCAATCTTCATCGTCATATAGCTCATTGGTTCTCCAATGAACATCCTCACTAAGTGTGGCATTATTATCATCCTGTAGGAGAGACATGTTGTGCGTGAATTTATGTGAATTTTTTTATAATTTCTTCTTTTTAAGAGATATATCGTTAAGTTCTTTACAGTGACCTTGTATGATATAACTAATCTAGATAACTAGCACCATCCCCGGCAACGGCGCCAATGATGAGTGGTGAGGTACCCCTACACTCAACCATACAAAATGAGCGTCGCACGCGCGATCTGGTCGAACTCCGCAGATGGACTAGTTGTGGCACCTAGATAGTTAGCCTTAGGTCGCAGTTCGCTGTCTTCCCATCTAGACTAGTTTTGCATATGTCATGTATGGTTTAGTCTAGATGAGGTGTATGATGTGTCCTAATCTAGTGCTACTCCTGATGGCAGTGGAAAAGAATATTAACTAAGCTAAACTAGGAGGAAAAAGGGTAAGAAAATCTAATCTAGCCTAAGTGCGACGAGCAACCGATTCCTTGATCAACCGTACACATCTTGGACTTCGTGCACGACTGCCACTGGGACTACCAAGCATAGGCCTAGGTACGCCACTGGGATTACCAAGCGCAGACCCCAAATACGCCACTGGGTTACCAAGCGTAGATCCCCCTAGCTACACCACTGGGCTACCAAGCAGTCACACTTAAATGCTCGTAATCAAGTCGTACTCGTTCCGCTTCTAGGAGTTTAAGGGTGAGAAACTAATCGCGATGAGTAACCGATTCCTTAACTAGCCGTACACACCCGTAGATGCTCGTAGTTAAGTCGTACTCACACCGCGCTATGAAAGCAATAAATAACATTAAATAAATAACAAATAAATAAACTAAGTGAATGCTGCAATGATGAAGTAATCTCGATCTTTATTGCCGGTCATGTGCGTGTCCAAGTACGGCACACTCGAATAAAGACACCGTACAATCACATTCACCACACTAAGGGCAGATACGGGAAAAATTCTAACTCTGGAGGGATCAAATTGCCAGAGCTTCGCTACACTAAAACTGGGATGTGGAATAAGGGAGAGCCATCTCTTATTTATAGAAATGACGGCTGACTGCGATATCGCGTACGCGATATCGCAAGGAAGGATGCGATATCGCGTACGCGACTCTGATACGACAGGGGGGTGATATCACGGCAACTGATACGATACAACAGGGTGGTGATATCCCAATGACTGATACAACAGGGCTGTGATATCACGACTATCAGCACTATGAGCAATTCAGGTCTCATCAGTCATGATCTATCCTTTTAATGATATGTGTACCTTGATCGTTCATAAAGTTAGTAGTAAGGCTATTGCTAACACCTGACCATGAGTGACTCATTTGGAGTTATAAGGATAATCTAATGATAGTAGTGAAGTTGTTCCAAAACTTGTTGGTGTGTCCCTTTTCTAGTGAGGATAACCAAGAGCTAGCCTTCAAATATGCTTGGATATAATATATACTCTTTGGATTATTGTTAGACAAATTTGTAATATCTTTGGATATTAAATAATTAAAATGATAATATGATGATAGTAGTGAGGTTATTCCAAGTCTTTTTGGTATATTCCATTGGCAGGGAGGACAACTAAGAATTAGCCTTTGAAGATGCTTAGATAATATATATATTCTTTAGATTTTATTTGGATTTTTAAACAATTTGTGACATTTCTAAACTTCGAAACATTTTGAATATTTAATTTAAAACCTTTGTGAAGTGTATATCCTAAGAATTTTGATCCAAAACCTTTATGCTCCATGAAGTTAAAAAGAAAATAATCTTCTTTATTTGAGGGGTTCTGACTTCTCCTATATTACAATATAAAAAGCCCAAAGTAGCTAGGGAAACATCAAAAGAGGTACATGGACAAAAGGTGGATCAACTTTGTACAAGATGGATTCTTTAAACTAAAAAAATCATTTATGTATATTTTGTATTTTTGTAAAATAAAAAGATTGTACTCTTTTTCGATACTTGAGCCATGTACCTATTTTTATGAATAAATAATAAAGTATGGTAGATATAAAATTGTTGTTTGTGCCATTTCAATTGTAACATTGCAAGGATCATTTTTCATTTTGACATATGCTATATGTTTTGTTATATATTATATTATATTTAATTATCATTATTAATTTTAATATTTAATTTAGTAAACTTCTAACGTAAATATCTTTATTTCTAGATGTCTGATTAAGGTGAAATAGGTGTTGTTGGAATTGTTATTTTACATACTATTTTATGATGTAGCTTGTGAAAGTTTTTAAGATCTACATTTTTTGTGGTTGTCCAAATATCACATTTTCTTTAAGTAAATTTCATTTAGTTATGTATGCTAGTAATAGGAAACTTTGTTGTGTTGTATTGCTCTACTATATTTATGCTTCTAATTAATAATTTTTATCTATTTTAAAGCTTCTTTTTGAATTACTAAATCAAAGTTAAATCCAAATCCTTAGGGTTTCATAACATCTCTACTAGTTATTTATAGGACATTATAGATAATTAATAGGGGTGTTACACTAGGCCTAGAGGTCCTCTTATTGGGTTGTGTTTTCCCCTTCCCTTGGTTGCTTACCAAGGCTAAACATAGTCATAAGTTTGTCATGTCATTTGCATTAAAGGGAGGAGGGTTTTAGTGGTTGGATATGCTTGAGTGATAAGTTTTATCATCCTTTTTTGACTATAATGTTAGTGGAATGGTAGCCTCGTTTCTTTTCTTTTTGCTTCATGGTAGGCTTCTATGAAATAGTATTTGTGAAGTTGGGCTTCAGTGGGTTGATAGGACATACATTTCATCAGCCACCTTGTAATCAACAATGGCTACTTCTAGTCCAACACAAGCAACCATAAGCATCAATGAAGTTGAATGGTCAAATAGTAATACAATGTTGTCTTCTAGGTCCCTACATCGCATTTATTCATCTTGTTGAAGGATAAATATGAAGTTTAGATAATAAGAATATAGATGCTATTAGACTATATTAACTTAATAATGCACATTATCCTTACTTTTGGTTGTTTTATCATATCCCTTAGTAGAATTATTAATAGGTATAAAATTAGCTTTGTGAGAAGAATACATTTTTGGATTATAGTGTCTTTAATAGAATAATATAAGTCCTTAAGTAAGAAATTGTTAAGTCCTAATAACAATCGTAAATAAATTAAACTAATCTATATCACTAGAACTAATCCCTGACAATGGTGTCAACGATGAGAAATGATTTAGTCCATGCACCCAACCATACAACTCACAAGTGTTATGCATGACCTTATCATAATTCGTGGACTGGATTAGTGAAATATCTAGACTGTTAAATGTGATCGCAGGTTATTGTTATGTTGGTCTTAGTTCATATAGTTAAGTGTAATTAAGGCACACAATCTTTGATGTTGTTTTGCTATATTAAAATATTATTAAAATATATAAAATTACAAATTAATCTAATAAACAAGGAAATGTAATCTACTCTAGCCTAAGCAATGAGTAGTCATTTCCACCTTGCTTTGTACATCTTGGACTCACACTATTGTTGTTGGATTACCAAGTGTGCACTGCTGGGTGTACCAAGTTGTTGGGATTACCAAATGGTCATATGTTTATGCTCAAAGTCAATCATACTCGTTCCAAATGATAAACATGCATTTGAAAGTAAAATATTAACTAAATGCATGAAAGGAAATAACAATAGAAAGAAATTTCGATTAACAAAATATTATACTAAGTCAAAGTGTTGCAATGAAAATGAATTACTTTCAATCTTATTATTGTTGTAAAATTGTGTCTAGGTACAAGATCACTTGAATAAGACTTTTATCAATTAACTCAAGTTCATGCTATGGATTTGAACTATCCTTGAGCAATGATGGGATCATACTAATTATTTAAATATTCATTCCATAGACTAATATGCATATGCGAATGAACGGCTTAGTGGCAATAGCATGATTATTTAAAATCTATACATGCATTCAAATCTCGAAATATGTTTGCACTATTTGAATATTGTACTTGGGTAAAGTTGTTGACATGAATTTTTTCTAATAGCTTTATTGCATATGTTGCTAATCTGAATTTTTTATTTTTCAAAGAAAATTACATTAATTTTTAAAATTTCTATGCACTTTGAAATTGTGTGTAAACTTTCTAAGCTAAATTTTTTTTATGTTTTTTAAATTAATCATTTAAACACTATGAATTTGCTAACATATTCTTGATTAAAATTTTTTATTTTTAAATACAATCATCAATTATTTTAAATGTCACTTTAAAATCACAAAAGAGTAATGTACTGGATGTAGGAAAAACATGTCTTGTTGATGGATCAAAGTTTGTTTCTCTTTAAAATAGGGGCCAAAGAAGTGTTGAGATCCTCACAGGTTTCATACTATCATAATCATTACTAAAGAACTACATTGGCCCTAATTCCTTTGTGTATTTCATCACAAGGATATGTAGGCTTGTAGAGGAGCTTCATCTTTGACGCTTAGGCCACCATCCTTCTCTTTGGAGTAGGGCTTAGGATTAAATGCATTAGAGTAGGGATGTGTCGTAGCTCTTCTAAGAGTATGGTATGCCATATCTGGTTGCTTTTGCTTTCCATGGTTATATGTATGTGTATCATGTTGGTTATGTTACTTATATGATTTCATGAGGCGTACTAGCTATGCTCATAACCTATGGACTAACGAGTGATGTGCACTTATGTTGTGCATGTAGGTGTTGTGAACATTGATGTGTAGTCTGTCTTGGTTTCACTCTAAATTGTCAAGGTTGTTTTGGACCCAAGAGTGGTGCTGAACAGTGCTTTGCTAGAGCCGTGCCATTATACATGATATTAGAGTCATGGTTTGCAATTCAAGGTTGGTGGTGATTCTAGGTATGTGGTTCATAATCATGATTCATTATTCATGACTCCTATGCTACCATGACATAGAAATAGAAGAGTAAAGCTGGCCAGAAAAATATGGCAATGTTCATCCTAGTCTTAATCCTCATAATGGACTAGTTGGAAATGGTAGTCGAGGTAGTCATATACATGAAGAGGTACATGCAGATGCAAATGTGTGCAATGATGTGCACAAAAATGATGATGTTGAAATGACTAGTGAAAGGAATATTGATGAATCTTATAAAAAGATGCAAAAAACTATGGGATCATTTGTTGCAAGTAGATAGCATCATCCTACAAAGTCTACCTGTATAGAGAAGAATCATATGATTTAAGAGTTGGTTGATCCAATGAAAGCTTCTTTCCTTCTAAAGTTGGGCTCTAGCACCAAAAACAAACTCACCTTAGCTCAAGATTTTATGCTAAGGAATAGGGTGGATCAACTTGAAGATGTTGTTAATGATCTCCAACTCACCAGCCATAAGCTTTGGTATGAAAATTAGGATTTGCAATCATCACTAGAAACTCAACAAGAGTTAACAAAATGATATTGAGGCCTTAAAAAGAAAATTAGATGATCAGATTGGGATTATGAAAGGTCAACTAATTGTGTAAGCAAAGGTACAAGCATTAGGACCAAGTTAATCAATATTCAAGTTTTGAGCAAAGAAACCAAAAATCTATGAGGGTGATAGGGATGATGCTATGATAGATGCTTTTCTATTTGAGATAGGGGATGTATGAATATGCCACTGAAAGACAAGCTTACATTATTATCTAATTTTTAGATGGAATAGGAAAAACCTGGTGGCTTGGCATTCTTCAAGAAGAGAAAGTTAAGATTGGGCAACCCATTTGGACCTAGGCTCATTTTAATAGAGCTTACATTAAGAACTTTCATCCAAGAATTTCCATTGACAAAGCCTAGATGAAGCTAAATGAGATTCAATACATAAGAGAACTAGAAGAGTGTATTTTGGAATACCAAAACATCATCAGAAAAATCTTGAGTATAGATGAGAATAACAAGTACAAACTGTTTCTCAATTGCCTTAAACCTAAGGTCTAGCATGAACTCAAAACTTGTACAATCACAAAGTTTAGGAAGGCCATCCAAGTTGTTGGTAGTTTGACTAATTACAAGGTGAGCAAGAGGGATAAGAGTGTAGTGAAGTAGCTACTTGAGAGTAAGAAAGAGAGCAATAATTCTTAATGAGGGAATGGACAAGTGAATTCAAGTGAATTTAAATGCTCTTATGTTGACATAGCTATAGGTAAACAAACTTCATCCTAGGGGTATGGAAAACATCAAATTTTTCAAGAGCAATAGGAGTCATGAAATAAATGATCACATTTTGGAGGATTCTCCCAATATCCGCCAAGGTGTCTATGTTTAAAAGGCTACATCTGTGACAGAGAGCATTATGATCAAGAATGCTCTTAAAATCTTCAAGTCAAAATTGGTGGTAATACACTACATAAGAATTGTAAGTTAAATGTAGTTAAGCATTATCCTTATGATCTATTGATGATCTCTAATGGGAATGACCAAAAACAAGATATGAAACTTTTGGACTCCTTCCAACATGTACATGAGAACCTAATTACTTTAGTGCAAGGTGGAGGATTTGGTATTCAATCAGGGTAGGGAGTACTAAGAGGATCAAAAGGTAGTTGGTCTAGTATGACTACTTTCTTCATGAATTGATACTGAGTATGAAAAAGAAGAAGAAGAAGAAGCACATGAATGAGTGGAGAAAGAGAGAGTTTGATCAAGTACATGTTCTTGATGATGATTCTAAATACATGGTATATGTTCTTGGCAATGTCTTTGAGCAAGGAGCACAAGTATGCAATTATGTCTTCAAGTAGAAAGCACAGAATTGTAACTACATTTTCAAGTAGAGAGTGTAGGATTATTACTATGTCTTTGAGTAGGAAGCATAGGAGTAGGATTGTGTCTTCAAGTAGAAAGCATAATATTCAAACAAAGGAATGAATTTCTTCAAAAGACTATTCCTTTGTATCATTGCAAGTGTAGAAAAATGATTCACATTAAAGCAAGTCTCACTCCAGGTAGAAAGGTTGGTACAGTTTGCATGAAAAAGGATAATCCTTTTCTTCTTTAACCTATGTTGCATGAGTATCTCTAAATCTCATTTAGATATCAAGTTAAGTTCAAAATGCATGCTTTATAATGGACTATTCTAGTTGTTGAACCTTCTTATCTACAACTATCAAGTTGGTTTTGATTATTCAATGCCCTCGATATCCAATCGACACTCTATATTTCAAGGTGCATATGAACAAGGACTTAAGCTTCAAGGATGACACTTCTTTCAAGTAGACAAGAGTGTAGGAAAACATGCCTTGTTGGTAGAACAAAAGTTATTACCTTATAGAATAGGAGTTGAAAGAGTGTGAAGATCCTTAGGGTTTCGTGCTATCACAACCATCACTAAAAAACTACATTGGCCCTAATCCCTTTATGTACTTTATCACAAGAATATATAGACTTATGGAGGAGTTTCAACTTTGATGCTTGGACCATCACCCTTCTTCTCAAAGCAAGGCTTAGGACTAAATGCATTAGAGTAAGAATGTATCATAGCTCTTCTAGGAGTATAGTGTGTCATGTGTGGTTGCTTGTGCTTGTTATGGTTATGTGTGTATGTCATGTTGGTCATGTTGCTTATATAATTTCATGAGGTGTACTCACTACACTTCCAACCTATGGACTAACGGGTGATGTGTGCTTATGTTGTTCCTGTAGATGCTGTAAATGTTAAGGCATAGTCCATCTTGGATTCACTCTAGGACATCTAACTGATTTTGGACTCAATAGTGATGTTAAATGATGCTTTGCCATAGTAGTGTTGTTACACTTTGTTTTGTACATGTTCAACCTCAAGTAGTTTTCAATAGATAGATGGGAAATTTTAGCATACCAAATAAGAATGACATGACATATGGTAGGTCAAAAGGGATTAACCCATAAAACATAGAATGTCAACCCAGACTCAGCATAATATTATATGATGCCTTAAACAAAGCATGAATACACAACTTGTATATAGGATAAACATGGAAAATTATCATTTTTAACACAAATGCCAAGATTAGATTTTGTCATAGATAACAATTATAAATATTATGTTTTACAAAAGAGCATTTTAAATCTTAAATCCTTCTATGATTGTACCAAAGAAGAAAGCAAAGTACAAAGAAATCCACTAAAATATGAAAATAGAAAAACAATTAGAAGAGCACAAAGGAATATTAGACTTGATAAAGGACAGAAAAATAAGCAACAATAACAACCTAGGAAACTATTAGAAAGTATTAATACACATAATCTTACCTTCAAAATAAATTGACAAATATGGCTATAACTTTACTTTATATATCTATTACAATGAATGTGTCTTTGATATCATAGAAGAATTGTTAAAAATTTTAGGTTCTCGTACTTCTTCCGACAAGTCCATAAAGATGTTAACGGTCTCTACTTTAAATTTTAAACTTAAAAATAAGGAGAGTGCAATCTAAACATTTCTTATAAAATATATCTTCAATATTTTTTGAATATGAACATGATAGGAAAAACTAGAAAAATACAAAAATTCCTTAAGTATTTATATGTAAAAGCATTAAGATAGTTAAAAACAATGTTTAAGTTATCAGATTTGGGTCATAGTCAGCATCTTCATAAAGGAGTCAGAGTCGACTAGTCATCAAATAATCAATCAAAGAGTTGGACTTAAAAAATTTAAAATAATTATAAATGTATTTAAATATACAAAAAGTCACATTCATGTAACTGAAAACTGAAAGTATATAACTTGTTTAAAATACAAGTTGGATTAAACAAAACTCCACTCTAATAAGAAGTCTTCCTTTGCTTTTACTACATAATTTTAATTATTCTTTCTTTGCTTTAACTACATAATGTTAATAAAAGGATTTGATTGCATTTCATATGCATGTAGTACAAATCATAACTGAAAAGCATGAATTCGAATTAATGTTGCAATGGTGATGAGTAGTTTGTACCCCCTACACCCAACCATACAAATCACAAGTGCTCATGTGAAATCTGGTTGAATTCTGTGGATGGGACTAGTGTGGTATCTACATTGTTAAGCATTGATCACAAGTTGTTATCTTCTCACTTAGACTAGTGGTAATTTGGTCACATATGCTTTAGTCCAAAGTGAGGCATATGATTATTGATGCTATGTGGCCCTTAAACTAATTGAATAAAAATGTAGAAATTAATTATCTAAACTAATTAATAACAAGAAGATAAATCCTAAACTATCCTAAGGACAATGACTGCCTATTTCTAGTTTATCATACATGTCCTAAACTCATGTATGCACTATTGGGATTACCAAGTTGTGAAGCATGTTTTCATCTACTCCAACAATGTGATGTCGAATATCCGATGTCATGGGATATACACTAGCCTATAAATATAGTGCTTGGGCTCATGATTTCCAGTTAGTTTTCAATGAGTTTTTATTAGTTCTTAGTTAGAGTAGTGAAGCTTTTATAGTTTATTCTCTATAGAGTTAGAATATTTTCTGAGTGCTCGCAAAAGGAGTCTATGTGTGTATGGATGTTTGTTCAAACACTGATGTACCTAAGCGTAGCAGTGTGATGAGAATAAAAACAAACTCTTTTAAAAATCCTTGTAGCACTAAGAATAGATTAATGTTTTCTTTAATGTAATTTACTTTCATGCACTTTACTTTAATGCATTTGAATTAAGAAATTACTTTCTAGCTATTAATGAACACAAGCACGACCACTTCGAGCATACATATAGTGTTTGGTAACCCAACAACACTTAACATTTGGTAGCCTAGCAGCACTACATGTGTTCAGGAAAGTGGAACAAGTACTCGTGTTAGGCTAGCTAGGCAATAGATGAATTAGATCTTAAATTACTCTACCTTCATTCTTGTTGTAGGCAATTAAACTTATAAAACATAAAATAAGAAAAATCATGTACCTCAGTTACACTTAAACCATATCCTTGAGCCTCACAAGTGTAGTTGGGAAGACAATGAATGTTCTCAATGCCCATTTTACTTCCTAGATGAATTAGTGTACTGGGGAACTACAGGTCCACAGAATTCAACCAAATTGCATGTAAATTCCTTAGTGATTTGTATGGTTGGGCGTGGGGGTACCTTGCTGCTCATCATTAGCGTCATTATAGGGGATCTTTTGGTTGTTTTGTGTGATATCTAGGATTTAGTGAAATCATTCAAATCGTTGGAATGAACCTTAGAGTCATATTATATTTTACGATTACTACAATAGAAGTTTAAATAGCACATTACGTTTTTTTATCATCTAACTGAAAATGCCTTCTTCTCATAGGAGTGCTTCTTTATTCAAGTTTGATAGAGCCTATGAGGAGGTGCCTCAACAATATCAAATTGTATATGCTCATTCTGACAAGTATGTACCAACTTTCACCTTCATCCTACAACAATATGAATAGCTGCAATGGTGTGACATGGAGGGCAACATTGTGTTGTTGCCTGACTAATTCATTCTTGCAATGCTCCACCAAATACTTATACGATGTGGTCTCCAGGAACGTCATGCTAAATATGTTGTGCAAGATACTGATGCCAAGGATTACCATCCCATTAAAGCATAACATCTATGAGATTGATAGCTAGAACAAAGTTATGAATTTGTGAAGATAAAAAGATTTAATGATTATCCATTTCTATTGTACCAACAAGATTGTGGAGAACCCTTCTCTAGGGGTTTTCCATTTAGTGTAATTCCTCTCTTTGACTTCGATGAAGGAGGTCAAAACTAGAACCTGTAGTCTACGATTCACCATCCTAGTTCTAGTAAAAATGGATCCAATGACAAAGAAGGATCTAGAGGGGCAAGTTAAGATAGAAATGCAGACAAGAAATAGGATTGTGATCATGGTTGCGATCATTGAAGAGGTGGTAGTAGGCATTGTGATGATGCTAGTCCTCCTTCCTCTTCCCCTTCATTGTCATCATCTTCTTCTTTTGGCTTTGATCGTGACAACAGGAGGCAAGACCATGATGGAGATGACTGAAATGATCGATGAGACCAAAATGATTGAAGGGACTATTAGGAAAGGCAAGATCAAGGGTGCAGACATTCAAGAGAGGCACATCACTATGAATAAAGGGGTAGTAGAGGACATCATAGGCACCATGATCAAGCCCTCGATGAACCTTTTCTTGCTACCCAAAGTATGCTTAATATTGTAGAGGTAGTATGAATTCCAACAACGCATATAAAGGATAGTCAGATTAAAAGGTTAGACATAAATAATATTCCTCAGTTTGAAGGGGGATATAACTTTGATATGCAAAACCATCTTCAAGCTTCTCAAGATGCATGTGCCTTGCAGAACATAGAGAATGAGTGACAAAAACTTAAGTTGTTCCCAAGGATACTCATCAAAGAAGCAGAGAACTAGTACCAATCCTTAGAGTTGGAATCTATCAGATGATGGAGTACCATGCTTGAATTGTTTAATGATAAATATCAAACATACTCTAGAGTGTCCAACTTAAAAAGGCAAATCCAAGGATGAAAACAAGGAACACATGAACTCTTGGATGCCGCCATTGGCCGATATTATTTCTTAATGCACAAATGTCCTCATCATGGTTATTCTTAACTAGATCAACTTTGCGACATTGTAGATGGGCTTCAATTAGAAATGAAAAGAACCCTTGGTGTCTATGCCTAGGGGTGATTGTCAGAATTAAGTGCGTGTTAGATACAAAGATTAATCAAGCAAGTAGTTAAAGAGGAAGGTCAATTAAGAAAAAGAGAAAGTGCAGAAGAGTACAACCATGATCCTTTCATTTGTAAGAGGGAGGTTTGATTTTTTGATAGCGAGGATGAATCTACATCTGATGAGGTGGTGCATGGGAAAACCTTGTGATGAGTGGTGAGGTACCCCTACACTCAACCATACGAAACAAGCGTAGCATGCGTGATCCGGTTGAACTCCACAGACTAAATGCCTAAATGCCTCATGGAACACTTCGTTGTCTTCCCAGACTTACTTGTTGTTGTCACGATGTATGGTTAAGTAAGTCCGAGGTATATGATTTTTTTGGTCTTTTATGGTTTTATGTCTTCTATGCTAACAGCGAAGGGTTGAGAAACTAACTAACTCTAACTAAGGACCTAAGTCTAAATTAACTAGTATCAGCATCCGTTCCCACTTACCGTACACACCCTGAACTATGCAACTGTGGCTACCAAACACTAATCGTTACTCGGATCACCACACGTAATGCACATGCTCGAAGTAGTCGTACTAAGGTACCTAACTAGCCTAAGCGTGATGAGCAGCTGATTCCTTGACTAGCCGTACACATCCGTAGATGCTCGTAATGAAGTCGTACTCATCCTGCATTCTAGGAGACAAGGGTGAGAGAATCTAATCACGATGAGTAGCCGATTCCTTGGTTAGCTGTACACATTCGTCAATGCTCGTAACCAAGTTGTACCCATGCCGCACTAATGCATGTAATAAATAACAAGTAGGAAATAACATGTAATAAACCTCTTCCATGCATTGCAAGGTTTATCCACAAAGCTCGTCTTTATTGTCGTACACAACTTGCGTTCAGGTACAAAGTTGCTCGAATAAAGATTCGTTCACTTGGGGACTCCTACTGCGGGCACATGGAAAATATTCTATCTCTGGAGTGATTAAACTACCAGAGCTTCGCTACTTCTAGCCTAGGATGAGAAATGAGGGGAGTGTCGCCTCTTATTTATAGATTTGACGACGGACCGCGATATCGTGTACGCGATATCGTAGGGGACGATGCGATATCGCGGTGCATGCGATATCGCGTCTCATCACCTTGCTACTTGAAAAATTTCAATATGAACTTACAACCAAGGTTGATCAGTTATGGGCCTCCATGAATAGCAAATTTCAAGCTGTCCTAAAAATTGCTGAAGAGTCTAAAGAACAAGGTAGTGATCATGAGTGTAGGAGGCATAGGGAAGTTGAACGTGCCTATCACAAAGGTAAGGGAAAGATTGTTGTAAGAGAAGAGGTTGTGGAAAGTGAATCAGATGAGGACAGTGGGTGCGATGTCTACTAATATGAACATCTTAAGGGATGTTACCCCATAGTGTCACATCTACAAGAGTCTAGGATGTATGCTTTAAATGCATGACTAACACAAAGGTAAACATCAAGAAGATTACCTTATCCTTAAGGTAATTTTAGGTAGTTCCACTAGCAATAACAGTATTATCCAAGTGGAGCTCCATCGAAACTATCGGTAGAGCAAGTAGAGTAAGTGGAGCTCCATCGTTGATTCTAAGAGCAAGTTCATAACCAACTCTCTAATGATACAAATGATGATACTTACTAGGGAGAGTTGGACATTCTTGAAAATTTTAAATAAGAGTGCCTTGAACTAAAAACGCTACCGACTAGAATGGAATATGTATGTTTAAGAAATGGGAAGCTAATCATAATTAATGCAAATCTTGCTCCAAAGTAGAAAAAGATGCTGTTAAATGTGGTTGAAAAATGGTTAGTAGCTTTTGCTTGGTTGTATCCTAAACTCACATGGGTTGATCCTAGAATATGCCAACATCGCATCTACACTGATTTGGCGATGAAGCCAAAATGATAGCCACATAGATGATTGAACCCCAAATTGAAGTAGATTGTAAAGGAGAAAATCGAATAACTCTTAAAGGTAGGGTTCATTTATCCCATTGCCAATAGTGAGTGGGTTAGTCCACTCGCAATTGTGCCAAATAAAGGAGGCAAGTGGTGGGTCTGCATCGATTTTTGGCTGTTGAACATGGCAACATACAAGGATCATTTTCTGTTGCCATTTGTTGATCAGATGCTAGACACAATATTTGGGCATTGCTATTACAATTTCCTAGATGGTTATAGTGGCTATAACCAAATTCAAATTGGACCAAAGGACCAGGCCATGACAATAGTCATGAATCCTTAGGGGACTTTTACATATCACACGATGCCATTTGGTCTATGCAATGCTTTTGCTACATTCCAACGCCTAGTTCTAAGCATTTTTCAATAGTAGATTGATAGTGGTATGGTAGTCTTTATGGATGACTTCTCCACTTATGGAGCTACATTTGAGTAAGCCCTAGACCACCTTGAGTAAGTGCTAAAATGATGTGTTGAAACCAACTTGTGGTTCAATTGGCAAAAAAGTCACCTAATGATCTAGGAATGCATTGTATTAGGGCACAAAATATCACAAGCAGGAATTGAGGTAGACCCTAAGAAAATAAGGGTCATCTAAGGAATAACCTACCAACTAGAAATTTTCAAAGATGTTCAGTCATTCCTTGGACATATTGGCTACTACAGACAGTTCATAGAGAATTTCTCTAAGATTGTAAAGATGTTGGTAAAGTTAACAAAGAAAGAAGCTTCATTTTTCTAGACCACAGAATGTGAAAAAGTATTCCAAAAGCTGAAAGAGAAACTTGTAGAAACTCCAATTCTACAAGCACTTGATTGGTCCGAACCATTTCATGTTATGATGAATGCATTAAATTATGCCTTAGGAGCTGTGCTTACATAGTTGGATGACAAGAAACATCCATACTACATCCACTGTGCTAGCCAAAGCATTGTGGGTGCACAACTAAACTACACCACTACAAAAAAAGAATTGATGGTAGTGGTGTTTTCTCTAGAGAAGTTCAAGCATTATGTGCTTGGATACAAGGTGTTTGTGCACATGAACCAAAGTGCCATTCGTTTCCTAATGAACAAGCCAACAATGAGCCCCATGTCATATGATAGCTGGTGATCTTGCAAGAATTTGATCTCATGATGGTAGATCGAAAGGGCATTGAGAATGTGGTCGTTGATCACTTGTCTCAATTGCAATGGAACAATAAAGAGGAAGAAAACCCACTATCTAATATGTTTCTTGATGAACTTCTTTTTGCTGGGGCTATAATTGAACAATTGCCTCATGAGTCTAAATGGTATGATAGCATTCTCACCTATCTTCTTACCCAAGAGATGCCACAAGTGTTAGACCACTGGAAAAAATAGTAGTTTCTTCACTAGGTAAAACACTTCATGAAGTTCAATGGATATCTTTATAAGATGTGCATTGATGGCCTAGTTCATTGGTATGTCCCTAATACTAATCAACTACACCTTCTCTAAGACACTCATGAAGGTCCTTGTGGAGGACACTATACTAGGAGATGCACGACGATTAAAATCCTAATGGTAGGGTAGTATTGGCCAACAATCTTCAAGGATGCTCATCATTATGTCTACTCTTGTAAACGATGCCAATAAGATGGTGAAATCACTACTCAAATGGAGGGATCCCAACAATGGATTCAACCATTGGAACCCTTCAAGATCTGGGGCATTGATTTCATGGGTTCTATTACACCCATGTCAAATGGAAAGGCACACATCATAGTAACTATTGACTATTGTACAAAATGGGTAGAAGCAGTAGCTATCATTGACTATACATCTTCTACTGCTACTCGATTTGTACAACAAAATTTTATAAATAGGTTTGGTGTGCCATGTGCATTAATTTCTGATAATGAAACTCACTTTACAAGCACCACTTTTTAGAAGCTCATGTAATGCTTGGGGGTTGAGCATGAACTCACAACACCCTACCACCCCTAAGCTAATGGTCAAGATGAGGTTACCAATAGGAAACTCATAAGGATTATAATAAGAACTATTAGTAAGTATAGGAAATATTGGAGCACAAAACTTAATGATTCCCTTTGGGCCTACCGCTAAACATGGAAACTTCCTATAGGCTATTCTCCATATGAGCTTATGTATGGAAAATTACCAACACTTCCTATTCAATTTGAGATCTGTACACTTTCAATAAGTTGTGACCTTAACCTTAACTTGAGTTTAGCATAAGAAAAAAGACTAATGAATCTCAACCTACTAGATAAAAATTAATTGGTACAACAAAAAGCATGATGACCTCAAAATTAGAAAAGTCAAATTTCAACCAGGAGATAAGGTTCTCTATTGGAACCCCACACACATACCTTAATGAACTAAGTTCCAAGCATTGTGGAAAGGACCTTGGATCATTTACAAGACTTTTCTTTTAGGGCCATGATGATCTACAAACCTGAGAGCCTAGACAAGAAATAGCTAGTCAACATCCAATAAATTAAACCTTTCCATGAGCATACGCCAACAAATACAACAAATGCCTCATTGGATGGACAACCACGCTCCATATTTCGGATCTCCTCCTTTCAACTTAGTCTTGGGGGAGATGGCCACCCATGCTAATCATATAAGCAACACCTCAGTTATTTAATTTTTTTTTACACGTTTTTTATTTTACAATGTTTTTGTTTTACACATTCTTTATTTTACAGCTTCTTTTTTTCATGTTATTAATCTTTTCCAATTTCTTCTTTACACCATCATTAGTATATTTGCTATTTCTTGAAAATTTTCCACTTTCTTTTATATTTTATTTTATTATGGTATTATTTTCTAAATTTTTGTTAATAAGTGCTAGGTACAATGGTGATGAGTGGCGAGGTACCCCTACACTCAACCATACGAATACGAGCGTTACATGCGCGATCCGGTCGAACTCCGCAAATGGACTAGTTGTGGCACCTAGACAGTTAGCCTTAGGTCGTAGTTCATTGTCTTCTCACCTGGACTAGTATTATCTTTGTCATGTATGGTTTAGTCCAGAGTGAGGTGTATGATGTGGTTTCTAATCTAACGCTACTCCTAAAGGAAAGAGAAGGTAATATTAACTAAGCTAAGGGAGAAAGGGTGAGAAGGAATCTAACTAGTCTAAGTGCGATAAGCATATGTTCCTTGATTATCCATACACATATTGGACTTCATGCATGACTACCACTGGGATTATCAAGCGCAGATCCTAGGTACGCTACTAGGTTACCAAGTAGTCACACTTAAATGCTCATAATCAAGTTGTACTCATTCCGTGTTTTAACATGAGATAAGGGTGAGAGAGATTAACTAGGAAAGAAGTAAATAACAATTAAATAATTAATTAAACTAAGTGAATGCTACAATGATGAAGTAATCTCGATCTTTATTGCCATTCATGTGCATGTCCAAGTACATCACACTTGAATAAAGGATGCCGTATAATTACAATCACCACACTACGGGCATACATTGGAAAATAATTCTATCTCTGGAGGGATAAAATTGTCAGAGTTTCACTAAGGGACTAAAAAATAGATGCAAAACAAGGGAGAGCAGCCTCTTATTTATAGAACTGGCGATAGGTTGCGATATTGCGTACGCGATATCGTAGGGAAGGACGCGATATCGCATTCGCAATATTGCGACTGATGTGATATCGCGTACGCAATATCGTAGCTCATGCGATAACATGGCTGTGATATCACGGTAGCGATATCACAGCCACTATGATATCATGGCAATGATATCATAGCCAATAAATTCATGACTCATCAAATGGTAATGTGTTGCTTGATGATGGTATGTACTATTTTGTTATTTGATTGTTGGTGTCTGGATTCTAGCTTTGAATTTCGTTACAAATAATTAGGACATGGTTTCTTTTTCGTGCAATAGGTAGTGAGTCCACAACATCCACCCATCCACAAAATTTATGGTTTTCCTTATTTTGGAAATGTGTAGTCCCTTTTTCATTAAGAAAACTTTAACAAATTTATGACTTTGGTAGTTTCCAGAATGGGAAAGGATTCAAATATTTGAATAGGGTGTGACTTTAAGGGAATTCAATATTCTTTGTGCCTTTTTATTTGCCTGGGTGCATGTGTGTTTTCATGGATTTCTTATTGTTCCATGTCAACCAATAAAAGGAAGTTGATTTAGTATTTGCATGGTGTGGTTCTCATAAAAAAATGATGGGAATTCAAAGCACACCCCTTGGAGAAAATAAATGTATACGTCTTTGCATGGTGTGGTTTCCATTTTGGAAAAAAAAAATGAATGATGGGAATTCAAAGCACACCCCTTAGAGAAAATAAATAGGCTACAAGCACTGGTTATGGGACTGGTCCCCTCTAATTAAGTCCCTCCTGCACTTCCTACTTCTCTTTTCTTCTCTAATAAGAAATGATAATTATTCTGTGGGAGCACTCTTGTGTCTCAAAGGAATGGACTAGTCTTAGAATGGCGATGCGAAGTCACTAAATGAGGTTGGTTTTGGTCTAGACTAAGGATGAATCTTATCAAGTCATTTAACCATAAAATCCACAAGGGACTTCATGTGACCTTAATCAAGAACTCCATTCCACTCTCTCTCACCCATCTATGCTTTCCATGTTTCACGTCACTGTTGGTTTCATGTTCTTGTTTGACGTCCTATTTTGATGTGTCGGAATTCTAAGTTAGTTTCTTCGGGTTTTTTGTGCTTAATCTTTTGTAACCATTAATCATCTATGGAGTCTATGAACTCTTTGGTTTGAAGTTATGCAAGGGTATAAAAGGCCTGTGCCTACTTTGNATAACTAACTCAACCAAAAGATATGCAAGTGGATCCTCCCCAAAGTANCGTTCTTTACCCTTAGACACTCTTATAATCAAATCCTTTGTTTACCCCATCAATGACATCCAATTGGACACATCTTTACAACATTTTTTAGTGAACTTTTCTTTTTATTTGTTGTGAATTCTTACACCCTCTTCAACATTTTTCTTGTGTTGGAATTTTTTAAGATTAATGGACTACTTATCTATTTTACCATATCTGTGAGAATTTCTACTAACTCTACTAAAGGAATCATTCTACCACAATCATGACCATTTCAAGTGTAACCATCGAAGAGACAAGGCATTTAATAGCTATGTGTTACACATTGCATACTAATTCATGATTCTGTTGTGATTGTAGTCGGAAGCATGGACTGGAAGTGGAACATTTTCACTAAGGATGATGTGACAGTACCACACAATGAGGATTGTTCATGATCAATGCATCTCCTCTATTACTCTTTGGCTGCCAAGAGGTGTTGGATGTCAATGTTATCCAGGGTGTTCAATTCTCTTATCATGAACACCCAATTTTATAAAGATTTTAATTCCGTACACTTGGGCACTCAGAGTCTATTTGTTCCATCTCAGTCAGTTTATATGTTAGTCAATAATCCCATACCTACTCAATATTTTGTAAATTGTTCCTCCTCTTCTTCACTCGAGGATGAGTTTTCGTTTAGTCGTGGAGGTATGATGAAGTATGTTTTTGTTTGTTCTGACATCGAAGCCAAGACACAATGTCAAATATTTGATGCCATGGGATATATGCCAACCTATAAATATAGTGCTTGGGCTCATGATTTATAGTCAGTTTTCAATGAATTTCTATTAGTTTTCAATCAGAGTAGTGAAGCTCTTATAGTTTATTCTCCCTAGAGTTAGAATATTTTCTTGATGGATCTTTGTTTAAACATTGATGTTCCTGAGCATAGTAGTGCGATAGGGATAAAAATGAACTCTTTTGATAATCCTTACAACACTGAGAATAGATTAATGTTTTCTTTAATGCATTTTACTTTCATGCACTTTACTTGAATGCATTTGAATTGAGTAATTACTTTCCAGTTGTTAATGAACACAAACATGACCACTTCAAGCATACATATAGTGTTTGGTAACCTAGCAACACTTAATGTTTGGTAGCTTAGCAATACTATATGTGTTCAGGATGTGTCTAAGAAAGTCGTACATGCGAACTAGGTGGTAGATGAATTAGAGCTTAAATTACTGTACCTTTCATTCTTGTTGTAGGTGATTAAACTTATAAAACATAAAAGAAGAAAAATCATGTACCTCAATTACACTTAAACCATACCCTTGAGCCTGACAAGTGTAGTTGGGAAGACAATGAATGTTCTTAATGCTCATTTCACTTCCTAGAGGAATTAGTGTACTAGGGAACTACAGGTCCATGAAATTCAACCGGATCATGCGTAAATGCCTTGGTGATTCATATGGTTGGGTGTAGAGGTACCTCGTCGCTCATCGCCAAGTGTTATGCTACTAGGCAAATCAAGAAATAATGCTACTAGGATTACCAAGCGAATACATGTTTACACTTAAAAATGATCACACTCATTCCACCAATTGATTAACATGCATGGAAATGTAAATGTTAACTAAGTAGATAGAAAATGAATTGCATTGAAAGTAAATCTATTCTAAGTCAAAGTCCTACAATGAATAGGAATTAATCTCAATCTTAATGTCATTCATAAAATGTGTTCAGGTATAATGCCATTTGAATAAGATATCATACAACTGACTCAAATTCACATTGTGGGCACTCACTTATTATTCTCTAAGATTACAAAATAAAATTGCAAGAGTTTGGCTACACTACTAATCAAATGGTGTCAAATACGCAGCAAGTGCTTGCATAATTATAGGCAAATATAGGCATTGCATAAATGGAGATGCATTAATGCATTTAGCTATGTCAACGGAGATGAGTTGACAAGGATGCATCAATGGGGATGTGTCGATGGGGCTGCATCAACGCATCTAAGATGTGTTGCCTGTTAATGCATCTATGCATTTTCATCTACACATATGTGTCAACGGGGATGTGTCGTTGAGGCTTTGTCAATGAGGATGCATCGATGAAGTTGCCCAACATATCATGTCTCATCAAATGACAAGAAACACTAAAAGATGGAATCTACTTCCAAACTTTAATTAACATTGTTGTCAGAAGTGAATAAGCAAGTAGTTAGAAAAAAGAAAGACTAAGGCTTAACATATCATTTTAATTCAGAAAATCTAGGAGTAATGTTATAGGCTACCTAAAATGACAAGAATGACATTTTATTGATTATCAATGCACCAAAATCCAAAGTCCTAATTGGAATTTATTTAAGAAGCATGGAAGTGAGCATGACTATTGTCTCAACACAATTTTACAGTAGGAAAACTCACAGATACAATTCATAGCAATGGCTAAGACTAATCAAATAGAATAAAAACTTAATAAATCTACCTAGATTCAAAATTTTGAAAAATCATACTGGTGCAATAAATTCTTAGGAATACTAGTTTGATTATATTGTTATTGGTTCTGAGTTTTGAATGCATTTTTGTCTAACTCTAGTAGGTTTTTCTATTGGAGTTTATGAATAGTTGAATATATCCATGTTCAAGATTCCAAAATTATTAAAAGAAAAACATAAGATTGTGTACTATTTAGCTTTAACACTTTTTTTCATTTGGTCTTGTAATTATATTTGTATCCAGGAACTAGGAGCTAACAAAACCATGGACCAGAGAAAAACTAAGAGTCCTTACCAAATTCATAACTAGAGATCAAGATGTGCTATACAATACACTAAAAGAGAAGAGTTACATAATACATACTAGATGGTGGTTTGAATATTTAAAATAGTTATTATTGAAGGGGCTACTCATTTCATCCAACAAGAAAGGTTAATAGAAATACTAGAGCATTTACTCAAATTTTTTGAAAAATTTTAGTCTTGTGAATCATCTAATATAAACTAGTGAACATCATATATTAAAAATTTATGATAAGATATGTACTTGGTTTGTCATGAGTTTTATGAAGCTATTACTATTATAAGGTGTGCTTATACAACATCATAGAAGACCTAAAAAGTTTGTGCCATATACAAGTTTTCAAAATCTCCCTGATGTCCAACTCGTTCTCACTCACACTAATCTTGTGAATTAATATTTTTTTTATTATAAGGATTCATTACAACTCATACCAAGATTGTGATCAAGAACAAGTTACTATGAACTTGCAATAAGCAAAATCCCAACAAATCAATTATTGTGGGTTCACACTTAACTCACAAACAAGTGTCATGACCAACAAAACCTTATAGTGGCACATACACACAAAACTCTGCAAAATCTCCAAATAGGTAAATCTAACTGAGCAAATGCATATTAAATACTTTATTAAAAATATTTAATAAACTAGTAGTTAATTGCATTACAAAAAAATGAGATTCATTAAGGATAGATGGCTAATTATGGTGCAAAACCTATTCAACTAAATTACAAGTTAAGAAAAGCTCTAAAAACAACTTGAACTATCTAACCAATATATGGTAATGTATAAAACATAGTCTCATATCTTCTTATACATATTTTTAGTTCTAAAACATTACTACTTTTTGCAAGAAAAAAGAACATAAAAATAGAGGCTCCTATTTAAGAGAGAACTAAAAATATGCAATCCATATAACATTGTATTCTAGGATTTCTAAAACTATGTTTTTTTTTTGTTTTGTTTTTTGTTTTTACTTTGATAAATGTAATCATTAGGACTTTCTAATCCTTTCTCATCACGTGATTCTAAATAAATATTAAAAGGATCTCTAACTTGCTCTTGCATATGTGAAGTAGGTGCATCTACCTCATTCAAATCTAGACATTCATTTTCATCATGAATTACTTGAGATGACATTGGTCTCACTAAAGGTAATGCATCTACTTGAGCTTGACGTCGAGGAAACATTATAGAAAGAGGCATGCCATCAACAAAGGCATCCAGATCATTTGAAGGATCAACTTCAATTCCATCATCATCATTTACAAGCTCATCACTAATCCATTCTATAGTAGGCAAAGAGGGATGAATATTATCTATATATTAGTCATCCTAATTAACCATTCCAAGCTCTTTCAAATAAGCTTTCAAGTTGTAATGTACATAGACTAAATCATTTAGCCATTGAGATGTCAACTTGCCATGCTTTTTAGAGTGTATATGTTCAAATACACTTAAAGTTTGCTCACATGTTGAAAAACATAAAAACATAAGAACTTATAAAAATAATTTTTCTAAAATTTAAAAATAACCGAATTGAAAATAAAATTAAAATACAACTTACCTAATGCACTACATTGGTTGAAAAACAATGCACTTAGCAAGATTTTGCAGTTCTAATGTATCTATCCCAAAGTTATTCCATCATTGTACTATGGAAAAAGTAAATATAAAAAATTAAATTACTATTTTGCTAGTGCCATATCAAAATTACTAATTTCACATACAATTTTTAATTACTTGGTGTAAAAGAATTCATTTCTTGCCTTGTCTGCAACTTCTCTACTAGTGTAAATGAATTTCTGGCCTTGTTTGCAACTTCTCTACTAAATTGGTTGCTTGTCTTTGTTTTGTACTTTTCAAGTTGGAGCATTATTGCTACACTCATATCAATATTAGGGACAACTTTGTCTAGTAACTTTTGCAAATCATCTCTTAATTCATAATCTTCTTTCTTATCAAGAAGGTTTCCAAATCCAAATAAGGGATTAAGAATATCTACAGCAAAATGCAAAGGATTGTGAAGCTGATACCATCTACAAGCCAATAATTATAAATAAAATGTGTATAATGATATAAGCAGCTCACCTTTCATTAGTTATCTCCAAAATTGTTGAATACCTAGGCTCTAATTTATTTCCTTTTAGAAAAGATAGAATGGCTAACTTTGATTTATCCATAGCTTGATAGATATAAGCCATTGAAGGTTTATCTCCATCCACAATTTGAAGAACCTTCACCAATGACCTAACAACCTAATCGTGCATAATAACATAAAGTAAAAATAAAAAGTTAAATATATGGAAATCACAAATATTCAATAAAAACTTTGAAAAATATCTCACTTGTAACATCTGCCTCATACCAAAATTTTCTTGGTGCTTCAACTATGTCATAAACAATAGAAGTTACAACATTTGCCTCATTCAACTTTCGAAAGACTTCAAAATTTTTATTAAATCTCCATGTTGAGCAATCAAATATACTCATCAAAGCACATCTATGTTTAATTATGCTTTCCAATAATATGAAATTAGTAGCAAAACGAGTTGTCCCTGGTTGCAATATTTCTTTTCTATTTGAAAACTTGAGAAAGAGATCATGTAAAAGGTGATGACCATAAATAAATTTTGATAGAAATTTTGCTTTTTTTATCATCTAAAATTTAGTAAATAGCATAATAATCTTTAAAATGTGTAAAATACATCTTACAAATAATTAAACAATTAAAGAAACCAAATATTTACCTTAGACACCCATGGAAATTTTGTAATCAAATCTTCTAACAAAAGATCAATGCAATGTGTTGCACAAATGTGTTTATATTTACTCATCATAAGTACTCCCGTTGATTTGAAGGCACTTGCATTATCAGTGATAACCTAAAGAAAATAAAAGATTTAAATTAAATAATAGAAATGTATACCAATACAAATAAATCTAAAAATGAGAAATATATAAATTTTGATAGTTTCTTACTTAAACTACCTTTGTAGGTCCCACCTGTTCTATAGCATTTTTAAAAATCTCATACAAATATTTATGGTTCTGCACTTTTCCAAATGCATTGATGGACTTTAAAAATATAGTAGCATTTGTTGATCCTACTATGATATTCAAAAAGGTCCTATTTCTTTGATTTGTCCAACCATCACACATGATGCTACAACCTAACTTATCCCAAGCTTGCTTTTTCTCTTCCATCATTATGGCAATATCATCCTTACATTCTTGTAACAAGGATGTCCTCACACGATGATATGAAGGTCAATTGTAGTTTCTAGGTCCACACTCTACAATAATCTCACATGAACATTGAAACAAAGCACTGTTAAATATGTGCAATGGCAAGCCATGAGTATAAAACACTTGCAAGCTCTAAGTACAATCCCAATTAGTTTAGCACCATATAAAAAACAATTTTGTTAAAGAGCAAAGAAAAATAAATTTTTAATTAACAAATTTCTAATTTCTTTAAAAATAGTTTAAACATTAAAATTTTCAAAGATACCTATGCCCACACTTTTTGTGTTTGTTTAACATGATCTTGATTCACTTTCAAGGTGGCATAAATAGTTTGTTGTGCACCAGGTTTTGTGTGTGGTGGAGTAACACCAACCAATCGTCCATGTGTTGGTTGATAGCTAGAAGAACCAATGGTTGGGGTAGAGGAAGAAATAGGATATATAGCGTTTTCTTGTACTAAAGGAGAAGTGGCAGCATTGTCATTAGAAGCTCCACTATTACTAAGACTTATCAAATGTTTAAATGCATCCATAGTTCTACCTCTCACACGACTCATACCAAGAACATGTTCAATATGAGATCCTTGTCCACTTGCCTTTTGAATTTGACACTCCACAAGCAAATTCTTAAGAGTAACATGTTTTTCTTAGTTGCTTATTAGATAAGTTTTTATTTGTTCTTCAACTTGAAGAGACACATTTGGACAAATAGCAATACCATGCCCTAGCATCTTTGCAAGATGATATTTCTTCCTATTCACCACAGAATCAGTTTTTTTACCACAATATTTGCATATAATTTTAAGTGAATCCTTTTTAACAATATATTGGAATTCAACATGTTCCCAAGCAAAATCTATTTGATGAGCCATCTATTAAAAAAATGAAAATAAACAATGTTAAAAATTTAATTAATATTTAAAATCAAATTTAATTTTAATATTAAAATCAAATATGAGACACTAGATGGTTATCTCATTAATATCATGTTGTTATGCTTGCTGTTTCATCCCATTTTTCTTCTACATGCTGTGAAACAAGTTAGTTTTTAGTTTCCTCTTTTCGATTGTTCATATTCATTGTTAAAGTGAAATTTTATGCAAATGTAAGAGCATTATTGCCCTTTTTTCCCCTGTACCTATGGAGACATCCCAAACCTAGTAAGTGCAATCAACTTCATTTGCCTTTGGTTTAGACAATGCCTAATGAAATAATGATGAGATGGACAATGGTGATGAATTTTAGCCTTTTGCCATGGAATTTGCTATTGGTGTTTGATGGAATTTCTATTCTCAATATCAATCCTGAAATAGGAAAGTTTTTAAGACATGTGGTATGCTTTTGTATTCTAATTCTGATATCATTGAATAATATTTCTCTAGTATGCTTATTCACAAGTATTTACAATTTAGGTAAGAGTGACATTTGCACCTTAGCCATTGTCTATTGCTAACAAAAAGTGTATAATCTAAACAATAATCAGCCATTATTTGGCTGTGGCAACCATATCCAAAAGATCCTAAATTTTAGGTGGAGGCAATTTGAGCATTTGCTAAATTTTGATGAAGACATTGTTAAAGTGGTACAAACCTTGGTATGGGATGGGGGAAAAAACAAAATTGCAACCAAAACACAAAGAAAACTAATCTTGGTCTAAAATGAAGGCAGAGCAATGTATTCATGACATAGAAATCTCTAACCAATCATTAAAAAGGAATAAAAGATTATGAAAGAAGGAATACCAACAATAAATTGGATCTTGGGCTAGAATCTAGAATAGAATATAGAAAATACCTGCAAATGACTAAAGTTTGGTGTGAAATTGATTAAAAAGACCGATTTCTACACTAGCATTTGTGTAATACTGTAATTGAAAACACCCACAAAAGTTTTGAAACTTGACATATTTCAAGCATTGAAAACATCCAAAAAGGCTTAATTTTAACTTGAAAGCTAAAGAAGAAAAATGGACTCATGCAACATCTTTATATAGAAACCACTTAAAATACTTCAATAAAACAATATTGGTGAAGAAAAGCAGAACATAAAAATCTCATACTTAAACAGAAAATTGATGTTGATTCTCTCTCAAGTGCAAGTGTACCATCCCGCTCTCAAGACCAATTACAAGGTAAATAAAAAATGCAAATTTTAAAAGCATGATGTTGAAAGCCTTAACCCTAAGCTTTTGTATTAAATGAAAGTGAAACACTGGAAGATAGAGATGAACTTTGCAATTGAAGTGATCCATGATATCATACATGTTGCCATTGAACTCATATCATAGCTGTGCACCTTCATATCAACACTTACATCCATTAAAATTCCATGCATGGCTTCAATATTGGGCAGTTACATCCACTAAAACTCATGTGCCATTTTCTAAAGTTGTAGAACAACGACTGGGCACCTCAGTCATATAAAGGCATTGAAAAAGTCAGAACTACTCTAAATGAGTGTAGTCTTTCCTAGAAATTGCAATCAAACGCCTAGTTGAGCACTTAATCACCACTTACGCAATCGCCAGTTAACAATGAACAAAAGCTATAAACAGAAAATTCAATTTTAGTTCATGTTGTTACCACATATATTTGAAAAGCGAAATTAGCAAGCTAATTCTGGTGCCTGTTCATGGGCTAACTATTGCGTTTACTTTAAAAACCAATAAATAATAAGAAATAATGTGCACCCTGCAATCACAGCAGATAAAATAAGGGTATTTTTGGAACGCTTTGGATGTATGGCTCCTGCATCATAAAGAAATTCAGTTGTAACTTTCTCAAGCAATGAAAGTAAATGTAAAAGTGGAAGAACTGAAATATATTAGGTAACTGACCTAACAACCCAAGGATCACAGGGAACCTGTCACTTAGTTGCTTGACTTTTCCTTGGATATCTGAAAAGAGTGTTCTTTGAGATGCCGGCATACCTGTTGTTACTTGTGCTTTATTTATCACATCATCAATCTGCATAGTTTCAATAGGAAACCCTCTTATGTCTCAATTTAACTCAGCAGAAGACTGTTAAGAGTAATGTTTTGAAGCATAAAACCAAAATCAACAGCCAGACAAGTAAACTAGAACATTATATTTGAGATACTTCCATGTACTGCTGCTCGCTCTCTCAAAAGACTTGCCCCAGGTGACATACTTCCAGAAGCCTATTAAAATTTAGATAAATCCCTTTGATGAAAAGGATCTAGAAAAGACATTTTAGTAAATCATGACAGCACAGCAATAGGCAATATACCTTGTATTCACTGATATCATTACGCACAGAGGCAAGGAGCTCTGCATGTTCTCTCATTGCATTGATATTTCCTTTTGTTCTTTTAAATTCCTAAACAATATCAACATGAAAAGAAAAGCCTCTGTATAAGAGATCAATAACAAAGGAACCCAGAAATTCTTCGTTCTCTGAGTGAAAAATAAATGGAATGCACAAGTATTTTAAAAACCTTTGAGCATGAAAGTAGAGAAATACTTTAACCAAGAAGTCACATGCCTTGATATTATTCCCTAAAAATCATACATATTGTTTCTTATAATGCAGACATAGTTAATACATCTTGTTTCTTATAATGCAGACATAGGTGAACTGCAGAACCTTTGTAATCCATGAGAAAGATCAGCATTCCAAATGATGAATTATTAGCTGACTCCATTTTATTGAAACAAGGCTAGGATGATGATGATTCCAAATAAGAATCATCACCCAGAGCCTTCATGCTCATCCCACCAAGCAGGGTCCTAGGAGGGTCAGTGGATGAGCGAAAGCCTATCCTCTTTGAGTGGTGCTCACACTTGAACCTACATCTTTCAACTTGAGAAACAACCACCTTACTATCACTCCAAATGATGATCCCAAAATGATGATGATTCTAAATGATGAACTGTAATCATTTCTATCCTAGTTTATGAAACTGAAACTGAAACCTAAGTTTTATTATATCTAGAGACCCATAAATAAAGACAGACTCTACAAATTAACCAAGCAACAAAGGGAGAACAATTTATGAATGAAAGTACACACAAAAATGTAAGAAACTCAGGAGGCACAACCCATATGATTTTTAAGATTATCATATGCAAGAAACACATATGTTATTGCTCCAAATCAATGGCAGTGTACTTTCCCTCAATGTGCAAGGTAACAATACAAATGTAAAATTTATAACACCTTTCATTGCTTTGCAACCAGTCTTAGCAATCATGTGAAGACAAACCTACCATATCTGTGATTTATGACATACAGTTGAATACAATAATCAATCTTTCAGAGAAAAGAACGCAAATCACACACGGTGATTTCAAACACATGCCGTTGTCTATGGAGACTGCCTAATCCTACACGTATTGTTGATTTCTGAGAACTACGACATTAACTATTACATACTCTCACCTATATTTAAGTCTGTTTACTTCAGATTTTCCCATGTAATATTATATATGCTTTGTTTCCTCCCTCAAATTCCATCTTCCTCTGTAACAAGCCCGTCTTCCAACAATCCATCTTGTGATTTGAAAAATTGCTATGTAACAATGAAAGCAAGCATTTCAAAGAAAATCTGCCTGTAAGACTTCTGCAGTAGCTCTGGTTTCATGAGGATCTTAAGCATAGATTTAGGGTGAAATTTCATACAAATTTGTGGTATCTATTAAACTAAAGCTGTGGGTGACAGATAACTAAAAGCAAACATCCGAAATCCTAGCCCATCAAGGTTGTGTTCAGAAATTTGACATCTATCTTGCAATGGCACCATTTTAGTTTCAATTTTATTTCTGTTTCAAGTAAATGAGGAAACACATGTAATCTTATGTGATTGTAGGCTCTGCAACACTCTTAACTCTCAAAAAAGACTCAAAATTTAGTCATTTTTTAACTGACATATCATTAAAAATGTCAAAGCACCAATCTCAAAATTGAAGTTTTGCATAAAGAGATTTATATACAACGATTTCTTTTTTTTTTTCAAACAGGTAAAAAGATCATTTTAGCAATGCAAAAATAAAATTTAACATACAATTAGAACTATATTGGGACTTCAAGAGATTGAACAAGAGATATGATCAATGTTTGAAAACACTTTCAATTCAAGGTATGGTTAAATGCAAAAAGAGATTTTGAATGTAAGAAGAAAAACATTGAAGGGATAGATTGAGAATTAAACGACATGGAACATAACTTGTAAATTAAGGATCCAACATAATGTATTAAGATAGAAACCGAACTGAGATGAAAATAAAAAAATCTCACAAGAACTCCAAAAGAAAGAAAAGTTACTTCTGAGCTAACTATTACATGTAATTTATTTTTTTTTAAAAGGAAAAGTTAATCTCTACAAAAGCATGTAAATACTAGAACTAGTAGATACTTGAAGCTAGCCTTGAGAAAACTTGAAAGGTAGGCGACATGCTTAGCCACAAGATGTGTCTTCTCCATAAAAGTTATATAAAATTCCAAAGCATTAATCAAGGACACCATTGGTACGAAATCTCCTTAACAAGGATCAACCAGTGACACAAGTGATGTAATTAGGGGTTACTATTGATGCCCATAACAAAAAGTTACAAAATGTAGTGTAAAATCTGTTGGAAAGCGTGTAGCTTTGGTTATCCAGCCAAGTTCCTAGAGAAATTAAGAATTATGAAAGCTCCTCGGGTTACATAAGAAAGATGGTCATGTAAGAATGTATTTAGTATAGCTATAATAAACAATCTTGTACAAAAGTACAAATTATACCATTATCCTATCCCAACAATATTCCCGCTATTTAAAGCTAAAAAGAATAACATTTTATACTTTAGGATAAAATTAATTTAAAAGTCATATCATTATCATCCTAGCCTTATCCCAACAATATGGGGTTGGTTATAACTTAATCTATCTTTGTATTTTTTTGGTCTTTCTTTTGGCAAGTTTCTTGGAATTGCGACATAACTTTTTTTAAGAGGATTATTATATAATCTTCTTTAAATATGACCAAACCATCCAAGATGTCATTCCTCTTGTTTACCTATGATAGATACCACTTGAAGACTTCCATTAATATTTGTATTGTGAGATTTATTTTATTTTGTAATATTTAGCATCCATGAAAGCATTTGCATTTTTGATCCACTGATTTGTTATTTATGCTACTTTTTTACAACCCAACAATCAGCACCTTATATAATAGTATGCTTGATTACTATCCTATAGAATGTTTCTTTTAATTTTATTAGGATCATTTTGTTGCATGATACACCATTGGCCTATCTCCATTTTAACTACCTTATCTCAATCCTATGTTATACCCTTGTCAATTTTAGTGCCTAATTAGAGTAGTTGATCTCAAGTAGCTAAATTGTTTATAATGAGAAAGATTTTGGCCTTAAATTAGCATTTTCACTAAATCACTGTTCATACTCCTACATTCTATGTATTCTATCTTACATATACTAATTTTCAAGCCTTTTAATTCTAGAGCCTATCTCCAAAATTTCTATTTTAAAAGCAACATTTACATAAGATGTAACCGCTAGCACAATTTCATCATAAAATAGCACACACTAGGGGATTTCGTTATGCATTTTCTTAGTTCATCTACTATAATAGTAAACAAGTATTGAATACATGCAGACATTTGATGCAAACTTATTGTAATTGAAAAATTAAAAGTTATTCCATACACTATTATGAGTCCAATAGTAGCTTCTTTTTTTTTGTGTTTTGTTTTCAAACCCATAGGCTCAATGTTCATCCTATAAAGGCATGATCCTTGGGAGGGTTGGTGGATGAATAGTTTCTTTATACATTTCCTAAATCACTTTAATATATTTATCAAGGTTGTTCTATTTCTGTAAGACCCAAAAAATAATATCTCTAGGCACTTTACCATATGTGTGTTCTAAGTCAATGCAGATCATAAATGCATATTTTTTATTATACCTTTAAAATTTTCCTATTAATTATTATATAAAGAAACTAATTTCATTAGTTAATCTCCTTAGAATAAATCCAATTAATTTTTTTATACTATTGATTCTTGTCTAAGATGTTGTTCTATAATTCTCCCTTAGTTTCATAGTATAACTTGCAACTTAATTCATCTATAATTTGCACAATTTTGCATAGCTCTTTTATTCTTGTAGATAGAAAAAAGCACACACTTCTCCAATTTTTAAGTATTTTTCAATATTTTAAAAAAATTTGGTAATAATTTTCTTAACTACATAAGCCTTGTGTTGTCAATAGTTTTATAAACTTCAATAGGAATGACATTTGGTCCAACAACAATGCTATTTTTCATCTTAGATAAGGTAGCCTTGACCTTAGAGAGAAAATCATTAAGTAATCCTAAAGTTTGCTCTTCTTCTTAGATGTCCTCTTAGAAATTCCTTAATGATTTTTGAAACATGTTTTCCACCTATCCAAGATTTCCTTCTCTATTACATTAATTCATTCATCTAATTGCTTGATGCATTTGACATGGTCAATATCTTTACATTTATTATGTATGTTTTTTGCCAATTTGCATATAGGATTTTCTTCTTCCTTTGTTCTTCTCATCTCATAAAAATCATTTACAGATTATGTTTAGCTTTGGCTACTACTATTTTACACTTTTTTGTCATTTCATACATCAACATATCCTCCTAGTTTCCACTTTGCTGCTGTTTTTTGAAGCAACTTTCTTATTTTGAATAGCATGCTACATTGCATCACCCTACCATCATAGCTCCTTTGGAATATTTTTTTTCCTTTTAGTTTCTTCAAAGTTTAAAAGGTGAATTTGAAAATTTATAATTTGAAATGCAGAATTAATTTAAATCACTCTTAATCTACACACATGCATGAGTGTACATCTATAGTTAAAACATAGTTTTGCTTATAAAAATGAAAGTTGAAATGTAACACTTGTACAAAGAGAAACTTTATAGTTTGTAGCAGCTAATATGAATCAACAGCTAGCACACTCAATCTCACAAAGCTCTGAAATTTATCTGTATTATAAAATCATTAAAATTAAAAAAAAAATTTCAAATGCATGGCAAAGTAAGAAATTACTAAAATGAAAAAGCAGTCACTGAAGAATCCTAAGTGGTAATATAAGAGTCTCGTGGTTTTGCAATCCAAATCTCAATTAATCTGCAACAAGGTATTAAATAAATAGCCCATAGAAGCATCATCGTCCACCAGGTAAAATGTAGGTAAAAACAACCACTCACACAATGGTGCCATTTAGTATTAATAGTATCTGAGAAACCAGATTATTTGTGTCTGACATCAAAGAAACAAAGCGTAAAGGTCATCGGCAAGCTATTCTAGAGTGCTATATTTTGCTGTTGAGAGCTATGAGGTTTTTCAAGAGCAGTGTGCATATTCTGGAAAGAAGGTTTAAATAAATGTAGAGTTACTTTGGTAAACCAAAAACCTATTGGTAGTGTATATCAAATAGGATCCTAATATCCAGATTAAATTATTTTCGATATTTATGCACCTCCAAAGCTAGAATATAAGTTTTATTATTGGAGCTCTATCATGCTATATTTTCAGGATCCTTCCTGCAATACATTGCTGTGGATGATTTTGATAATGTTGCTAGTTCGGTCAAAAAGATTTGTTGCAATTCTTGGTGAAATTTAGAAACAGAGATTTTTAGGATGCTATCAGTAAGTTAGGCTGAATTGATTTAAATACTGCTAATTATGGTTGCACAAGGATGAACCACGGATAAAACCAGCAACGAGTTTGTTGCAAATCATTCCCATACTCTTCTGGGGAGTCAATACCATTGTAAGCAATCTGATGCAATAAGCTAGTCATGGTAAAGGATGTGTCATGTTATGAGCTAGCAGGTTCAATGTAATAGAAGCTAATAAATAAATTAAAATAAAAACCTCAAAAGGAGGATAATAAGTAGAGAAACCAAAATTCCTTTTGCAGAAAAAAGGAGAAAAAGGAGTCTTGTTTAAAAGAAATTCAAGTGATTCAAGCTGTAATTCAGTTCTAAGGGTCGTCAAATGAAAGACATCACATTTTTCTAAGAAAAAACATGCTTGGTTTTAGAAAGCCAGGATCCATTTTGTGTAAGTTCAGAATGCAAAATGGCATTGGCTTCAAGAATTGTGGGTTGCGTACAATACCATTTGACAAAAGAAGACATTGAGTTTCTCAATAAGATCCAAGGGGAGAAGGATATCAAAAATTTTACACCAATTAGTTCATTCTCAACTATTTATAAAATTTTGTTTTGATTTTTGACCTTGAGATTGAAGAAAATAATGCTTCATATTATAGCCATAAAAGCAAGCTGGATTTGTCCAAAGATGCGATATATTGTATGAAGATATTTTAATTCAAGAAGTAATTCACTCAGCACTACATCCATAGAAGCCTAGTTTGGCACTCAAACTAGAAAAAGCAAGGCCTATGATAGAATCAGCTGGCAGCCTATGATGATACTTTTCCAATATTTTAGATTTTTGTCTCATTGAATCAGAAAACTCTAGATTTTCCAAGTCTCCACATTTTATTTTAATCAACAGCAAAATGAAAAGGTACTTTTGGGCACAGAATCGACTTTGGCAAGGAAGGTTTTAGCTTTTGTCTTACTTATATATCCTTGCAATGAAAGGCTTGGGCTCTTCTCTAAAATTCCTAAGAAACATTGATAAGTTGCAGGGCCCAGTTAGAGCTTTTAGGTGCTCCAAGTTCACGCATTGACCATCCATATAGGATACATTTTCTTTCCTAAATGGTAAGGACCAGTTTGTGGACAAATAGAGGAAAGGTTAGTCTCAAAGGCATTACAAGTAATTATAAATATGAATAGTGTAAACTATCCTGCTTTAGTTCATAAAACAACATTTCATTGATGGAGTTAGCATTCTTCTACTTTGAAAGAGAACCCCAAAAAAATCATAAATGAAAGGGGCTAACTATTGAGATCATGATCATGAATACTCACAATATTGCCTTGCCTCTATGATGTAGACCTGGCCATGTGTTGATTATGTTAGTCCACTTTGTTGGGTGCTTTTGTTAAATGACTAATCATTGATTTCTAAATTTACTTGGTTAGCTTATTTATCATTGTTGGCAAAAAAAAAAAAAAAAAAAGCACAGTAGAGCACATTGACATGTAAGATAAAACACAAAGATAACACCATAGAAAAATTCTAAAGATAATTAACAAAATGCAAAATTGAAATCAGTACCAGAAGAGCAGCTTATACAAAGCAACACATAAGGAACACAAGATTTATGAGGTAAATCCCTCAACAATAGAGGGAAATCTCCACAAGAAAATTCCAACTCTTATTACTCAATTGATCCAAATGAGATACTTAGATACAATAACTAGGGATTCAACCATGTTACAAACTCTAATCTAGAAACATTCTAGAGAATCACTTCTAATATTAAAAATAGCCCCTACAAAACCATTTGGAAAGAACCCTTGAACTAACAATAGCTCATCCTTTACAAAAAAGTCATATTTATCCATTAACATTAAAGCTACAAGATTTAGCTTCATATTCATAGCAATCTCCCACTTAATGATAAATCTTGCTTCTCTACTAAGCAACTAATCTTTTCTATGAAGACATTACCACCTCCATACACATGACATCTTGTTTCAATGACACACCTCCTATGAAAACTGTCATTAGTAAGAAAACTTCCACACCTGAACTAACCAAAGGCAAGAACATAGAAAAAAATACAACTACAATTATCACAAAACCTAGAAGCTCTCCACCATAATACTAAGGCCTCCCATGCAACCTACAAAACTAAGATCCTATGTCAACTTATGGAAAGAAATAGACTACAAACAATTTTATCTTATGCTTATGCAAGAGAGATCCAAGATAGCTAGTTTTAATGAATCTCTCTGTAAGATCAACAAATATGTCTTTCTTCACCTAGTAAACATGAACTTGGACAAAACTCAAAAAGAGATTGTAAACTATCCAAAATCTATATTGATAAGTTTAGAGAACATAAAAGATGTCAAAATTCAATTCCTTCTTTTGCTTTAGATATAACTCTTCCAAAATCAAATTTGCAATCTTTCTATACATGTCCATGTTTACCACATTTCCAACAAATTGGTAGTTTCCATTTATTACTGCTCTCTAGAACCAACACTTGACTTCTTGATGAAGTTTCTCCACTTTAAGAATGACACACTTCTTCCATTCTAAGCATACTGACAATTTCCTCATAGTCCATTGTTGTGAAGGTAATTAGCACTGATTGCAATCATTGCATGACTCCATCTTACCCACAATGCTTCCAACAAGATCATTGATTGCTTGAAACTTTATGACCCATTGCTTCTAGATATGCTACTGCAGCATTAAATTTTACCAAAAATTTAGAGGGTGTTTTAGGTTCTTGAATTTCAGGCCCATGTAGTTTCCTATGCAAACAAACCTGATTACAAAATGTAGTGGCTTGAAAACTTGAATCTAATTTCTTGAGCAAATATGATATTTGACTTTTCTTCTTGGTATTTTACCAAATATGCAATGTACCTACAAATCAAGCCTAGTACCATTGGATTCAAATTTTAAAGATCTTTATTGGTTATGGAACATGGTTTTGAGGTCAAAATAGCATCCTATTCTTTTCATTACAATAAATCTACAACCTTTATCTTCCAAAGGCTATAAAAACTTCTCTTGAACTTTTGAACGAAAGTCATGTTTGAATCCATAACTCCCACTTTAGCAAGCAACTTCAAAAGGAAAAGCCAAAAATATAGTCAAATTTAAAGAAACACCTCAAAATTTACCTTCCCACTTGTTTCTCTATTGTCACAAACAACACTGTTGCAACTTGAAATTCCTCCTATTCCCCCTTAGGACTTTCAAAAATTTTATTCTCTACAAAATTGCATTTATGTACTACTAAAACTTGTTCCATCCTACTCAAAAAAACCCACCCACAAAGAAAACCAACAAGCCCTCAACATCGCTCTAATATCATTGTGCTACAAAAAGCATCACATCGGAGTATATGGCTAGAAAAACAATAATGTGCAAAATAAACACAGGGATAACACTAGAAAAAAAATCCTAATGATAATCAACAAAATGCAAAATTGAAATCGAAACTAGAACAACAATTGATACAAAATGACAAATAAGAAATAGAAGATTTATGAGGTAAAACTCTCAACAACAACATAGAAAAACTTCCATAGGTGAAGCCCAACTCTTATTGCTCAATTGATCCAAATGAGGTGCTCAAATACAATGACTAGGGATTCAACCTTTAAATAAGCAAAAACCATGTTACATACTTCAATCTAAAAACATATGGAAGTTATATTTATAGAAGGATCTCAACAATGTAGAACATTCTAGAGAATTGCTTCTAAACTAAAAAATGGACCTCAAAATCTAGGAGGAACCCTTTAACTAACCATAACTCATCCCTTATAAGAAGTCATATTTATCAATTAAATAATACAGCTATGAGATTTAGCATCAAATTCATAACAATTACTTTTCTACCTATTGTTTTTATATGAATTAGTGAAAGAAGAGGGTCTAGAGTCATGAGAGGTAGACAAGTATAAGTACAAAAGAAGGCTGGATAGGTTACCACAAATATGAAAATAAGCTAAGTTATAATACTTAGTGCATGTTTATATACCTTTTCTAATGCTAGTGTGTGTTTGAATTGTTCAAAACCATCTACTCTAATAATTGGATTGAAATTTACCACTTTGTAAGAACTAAGGGAGGGAAACTACAAAATGATGAGGATATCAACCAATCCTTCATGTAATCTGTAATGCATTGTTTTATATGTGTGTTTTTGTGTGTGTTGCCTTTAAATTTTGAGAAGCTTGAAATGTATTTGGGATGTTCCAGGTGAAAGCTTGTTGAAGGCATTTAGGACTTCAACTTAGATGGCAGATGGTTTGTAAGTAGACTTGGAAAGACATCTTTGAAGCTTGAAAGACATCTTTTCTAAGTGAAATATGTATTCCAAGATTGAAAGACATCTTCTACACATCACAAGTTCTCAGCTAAGACATCTTCCTAGGCCCAAAGATGTCATCTTTATAGCAATTTCTACTTAGGAAAGATGTCTTCGTTGGTAGACTCCAATAGATAGATATTAATTTGTATTTTGAATGCTAGGAAGATGAAAAGGTACACCAAGAAGCTATAAATAAGTATCCAAGGCTTAAATTTAGACACAAGTTGAGAGAAGAGTTGAGAGAGAGAGAGATTTGAGATATCTCTTGAAAGCTTATGCAAAAATAGAGCTTACATAAGGGAGTTTAAGTAAGAGGCAAGGGAGAGCACTTGAGAGAGATTAGGAGAATATTTTATAAGTATCTTATCTTAAGCTTTGGCTCTATTGTGAGCAATTATGGATTGAGAGGGGACATATGTGGCCTCTAAGACCCTTAGGAGAGGTGTGAATTGAGATTGGTTCCTCATCTTTCATGTATTTCTCTATATTTTGAGAGTTGTCTTAATAAAGGAGATATTTTTTCCATTTCCTTATATTGTTCTTGTTTTATAAGCCCAATTTGTTTGGAAAGCTTGTAGAATCGGTCCTTTTGGAGTCTATTGAGGTAGGCTCTACACCACAAAATCTATCAAGCTTCAATATATCTTTATGAGGTAATTTGATATGACAATGAAAGGTAAGACAAATGTCTAGATAAAATAAGGTGAATATATGCATATCATTATGCTTTATAGTACAAATAAATTTTCATCAATGTATTTTGTGGTTACTAGAAGAGATAAACTACATAATACAAACATTAGAGGAAGACTTGGAGTGCCTTTTATACCAAAGAAGCTACAAAAATGGCAGTTTAGATGGTTTGGACATGTGTAGAGAAGATTAGAGAGTGAGCATATATAAAAAAGTTGCTACATCAATGTTCTAGGAAAGCCACCAAAAGGAAGACCAAAGAAGACATGGGAAAAAGTAGTTAAACATGATTTCATGAAACTGCAAATAAACAAAGATCTAGCTTTTCATAGAGTTGAATGACAAAAAAGAACTCAGGTAGCTGACCCCATTTTTTTGGGACAAGACTAGTATGATGATGATGATATACTTTGCAGTCTATATATTTCATATCCATCAGAAAGGAAATAAAATCCTTCCTTTTAGAGAACTTAATTTCCTCATGAGAGAGATTAATTATTGAAGCTTGTACTAACAATAACATGTAATAAAATAGTCATTTGGTTTGTTGGATGAAGTGTAGCAGCTAGTGCTTTGGTTGGACATAAGGTGTTTCCTTCCAATTCAAAATAATAATAGTATATAGTTATTTTAAATTACATCACAAAATCAGCACCTTTGAGTCCATGCTTATTTTAGAAGAAAAAAATAAAATTTTATTAACAAAAATATAATATTTGAGGTACAATTAGAATTATTTTGGAATCCTAGTTACCAACCATGAGACATAATCACTGTTTTATTGATGCTGACCATACATGAGATAAAATAATCATTCCAAGATACCAAGTTTTCCTAGCCTTGTAAGACGCAAAGACTCGATAGTCAATAAATCTAACCATTTGCAGCTAAATAGTATACATCTATCCCTTATTTGATTAATATAGAATGATGCTTCAACATGCTAATAGTTATCTTTTCAGATTTGCTAATAAAATATTGGCAATTATGTAAGAAGTTCTTCGTTCTCTAACATCTTACCTAGGCAAATTCATGAAGAATGTTCCAATGCCGGGCAATGTTGTGGCTGTTTCAGCTGCTGCATATCTGCTCATTGCATCATTAATGTCCAGCAACTTCTCAAGGAGTGACTAAATTTCCATTTCCATAGACTTTAATGACCAATACCCAGAAATGACATCACTTGAACATCCAACATCTAGTTCAAATGCAAATAGTAATAATGTTCAAAGATGACATATTGAGACATATTAACTGATTATAAAGAATTAAAATAGTCATTATACAGTTTTAAAGTGATATGATCACCATTATAATAAAAACTACCAAAAGTTAAAGTACAACTTAAAAAACCTATGTTCATACATTGCTTTGACTTCTTAAGCCCCATGTTAGATTAGCTAAAAGCCACTAGATAATTTTTAGGATAGCATTTATGATGCTTTTTAGGATTTTCCAGTCATAGTATATCTACAACAAGGGTCTACACTTAGCCCTACTTATTTGCTATGGTTATTCATAAATTAACAAAAGAAATATAGGATGAAATCCCTTGGTGTATGCTATTTATAGATAATATTGTGTTAATGGATACAACAAAAAAAAATATTGCTTCTAAAAAAGGAAAGGTGAAAATATGCTCTAGAATAAAAAAGCTTTAAAATTAGTAAAAGTAAGACAAAAATATATAGAATGCAATTTCAATAAAAGCATAAATAGTAGTGAAATAGAAGTGATAATTTAAGGTCAAAACTCCATCACCACAAACAATTCTATGACCTCGAATCACTGCTTCAATTAGATAGTGAAATTGATAAAGATATAAGAAATGGGATTGAAGAAAGATGGTCAAAATGGAGACAAGCTAGTGGTGTTTTATGTAATAAAAGAATCCCAATCAAACTAAAGGGAAAATTTCACAAGAAAACAATTAGGGTTACTATCTTGTATGGTGTTGAATGTTGGACACTACAAAAGAGGCAAGAATAACAAATCAATATGGCAAACACACAAATGCTTATATGGATCTTCAATGAGATAAATTGCATAATCCAATATTAATGGAAAACTTGGATGGGTTTATTTTCCAAATATGTAATAAGAATGGCATCTTAGGTAGTTTGGGCATGTGCAAAGAAGATTAGATAACAAGGCTATAAAAAAGGTTGCTACATCATTGTTCTAGGAAAGCCATTAAAAGGAAGACCCAAGAAAACATAGGAAAAAAATAATTAAAGATGATATGAAGAAACTGCAAATAAACAAATATATAGCTCTTCATAGAGATAAATGGTAAAAAAGAATGCATGTAGCCAACCCTATTTTGTTAGGACAACGCTAGAATGATTATGATTATGATGATAATTTAAGAGATAGATACAAACATATCCCTAAGCTCCACACTTCGCTAGACACACCAATGAAACTAGAAAATTTTTTGGCAACTACATCATCAAGATGTTCATAATTATTTTCCCTTGTCTTTTAACCTAAGATTTTTGCCCACATGATAGAGATTTGACATGACTATGCCAGATTTCATGTATTATTTAAATGTGGTTCCCAACTCATGCATGTAGACAAAACTTGCTAACAAGTGTATATATATTATCATTTAAAAAATTTTCCCAAATTCATCATGATCTATGGTAATCCTTACCAAGAGTTAGACAAGTGAGTAGCATACTCACACAATTATTTTATGCTATATAGGAAACATTCATTTTACTGCTCTCACTATAAGCCCATAAACCTTTTATTTTAGTGATAAGTTGATAACACAATCCTTTTTAGATAGTCTACTTATATCTACAGCCTATTTCTACTATATAGTTGAATGTAATGTGCCTATCAATAAATTTCCTCTGCAATGTATTCTGATAACACCAAATGTACTTCTTCAAGGAAAATCACATTTTATACATTCATTGCATCTATTTCAAAGTCCATACAAGTGATATAAATACTCCACTTAAAAGAATCTTATTTCATGGAAGTTGTCTTTCATAAATCCAATTCTTTTAAATCGTAATGATATCAACAGTGTTTTAGAATAATGAAAAGTATCATTTCATTTTACTTGTGACTCATAGCTAGTTAACAACATAGGTAGGTTAAAAATTCTAGCTTCAGTTGCAGCGTATGCTCCTGTTATTTGTAGTAGGCTCTATTGTGACAACCCTCAATTTCCCGAAGTGTCTACTAAACCACTAGCATGTGCGATTGTAAGTTGCATGTTTTGTTAATCAGTAATGGGAATGCCCAACCCAATATAGTTAACTGTTTTGATAGTTTAGAAGTTTCTAAAGCAAGTAGTTTAATTACATTGATGTTCATATACCCTATATATTTCAATATTACTGATTAAGAAAGTAGATCATAAAGAGTACTTTCAAATTAAATGTTATCTTGTGTGCCATATCTTTTCTCTCAGCTTTTCCTTTTGTTCTATATTTTCAGCCTTTCCACACGAACATTGGGGTCTCAAAAAGTAGGTTCAAGATTCTCTTCTTAGTCATGAATCTCATTTCAAGGACCTAGTACAACATTATTTTGGAATTAAAATTTTATTGCATATATCTTTCTTGTTAAAGTAGGACAATGGAAGATCACTTTCCTATACAAAAGTTCAATGGTTAGGATTTTAATACATAACAAATAGAGATGAGGCTTTTGTTACTTAGAGATGAGTCATATGGACATGCAGATGACTCTATTCAAGATGTCAAGATGCAGATGCTAGAGCCAAATAGAAAATAAAAAACAACAATGTTGTTGCCATGATTGGTTTAACTCTTTCAAATCATATTGTACATCTTATCAAGCTAGATGATAGAGCAAATGAGATTTGGGATACATTGGACACAACGTTTGGCTCACAAATTCCATTTGCAACACTGACTCTAAAATCATGCTTCTTCAATTTGCATATAAATGAAAGTTATGATATTGTTTCACATCATGATCATTTAAAATCCATTAGAGCACAATTAAGAAATATACATGAAAAGATTAATGAAAATGATGAGAAAGTTGTTCTTTTAAATAGCATGCCTTCATCAACTTAAAACATTGTTCCTACTCCTAAACCAATTGATGCAGATTTAGAGAAAATTATTTCAACATTGTTGGTTGTTGTTACAAGACAAGATCATGAACTTTTGATAATGGACAAGCAAAAAGTTTTTATAGCAAGTAATCAAGGTAAAGGAGGGGGGTCTCAGAACCAAAAATAAATTGACTATAGATACACCCTCAAGACAAATAGCCAACATGATAAATTAGAAGAATTATAGAGGAATATTACAATCTCTTAAGTGTCACTCAAATTGACAACCTCTTGCCTAACAAGACAATGAGCTACCCGCTTAAACCACATAATCAAGGTAAGCCACAAAGGAACTCGTACAGATAGTGTAAGTGTGTGATATCCTTCCTCCTCCATGATCATTACCTTTTCATATTGATTAGAATGGAAGTAGGTGGTTGTCTTTGTTTCATGTTTGAAATCTTTACCTTAAATTCCAGGTGGTATGAGTGTTGTTTTTTTGAAGAAATGCCAAACAGAATGTTAAGTTAAGAGCAAATGTTTTAAAATGGCAAAAGGGGCCAAAAGACTTCATGTTGGGGCCCATGCCAAATGAGGCGAGTTCCTTAAAAAAAAGTATAAATGCCCTCCATTGTAAACTTGCCAATCTTTGTTGAGCATTAAATGAAAGAGGCTTTCCCTTCCTTCATTTTGTGTATGAGTGTGTGAGTTGAGAGCTTGGCTTGAAGCTTTCCTAGCTTCAATCCCTCTTTCTCTTTTTCTGTTTTTCTTTCAGCTTTGGTAAAGACCTTCTTTCACATGGCCAGTAAGCCAGCAGTTACTCATGTACGTAAATCAATCAGATCCATTCGTCACTGATATGTATTACTAAAGTTATAGATTAATTTCAGGAGCAATCTGTTTTTTTTTTTTCAAATTTAAAATTATAACAGCTATTTTTTTTAAATTACATTCTTAAGGTGACTGTTGGGATCTACTGGATAGAATCAAAGTCTTGTCGATTTCTCTATATCTCAGCCTGAAATATGCTGTTGCTTGTAAAAAGAGAATGCCACTTATGGAAAGAGATCAAAATGCATGAGATTTTGAAACTGGAAAGCCTAAAATGTTGTAAACAAATGTTAACAATAAGTTGCTACCCTAACAATGATAGTTCTAATTTTTTGATTTTTATTTTAAAGAACTGATGCTTATTAATGGATCCTTGATCATGTTCCATGGTTTATTTTCAAGATCTAAAAATTTTCTAGTTCAGCTGAAATTTTTTTTTAGTTAAATCCAGAGAGAGAGAGAGCCTGCTGAGTACTATAGTAAAACGTAATGCCCATAGAGTGGCCAAATTGAGGAGGAGAAACATGTTTTTCTTTACTGTACCTATACAGCATCGCTTCAAAAAAGTGGAATATTGATGCAAAGTCATCTTTCGAATATTGAAGATGTGTTTAAATTCCATGCAGTCCATACCAAATCTGTACAATAAATCCAGTGGGTCTGCTAGGATGTAATAAAATCACAGTTTCTGTTTTTATAGTTTCCAAGTGACATCTCCATACTTGTCTAGACTTATATGAATTCATATCAGTCCTGTCAGGAGAATCCTTTTGTAGACAGAACCAGCAGATTTCCTTCCCTACAATCACCACATAAAGGGCCTAATACGCAATGGGTAGTAAATAGTGTAAATAAACTAGGAAACCAGTTTGATAAAATAAAAGAAGAATTATTAACATTAGCCAGTGACGACCCAACTATATTCAGACATAAGAAAGAGCATTGGTGTAGTATAGATCTTAAAGATAACATAAAAATAAAAACAAAGGCACACCATATTGGTATGCCCCCATCTCTCAAAAAAGAATGTGACCAAGAAATCCAAATGTTACTGGAGAAAAGGCTAATTCAACCTAGTACTAGCATGTTTGCATGTGTTGCATTCTATGTCAACAAAAAGAGCTGAACAAGTTTGAGGGAAGAAGAGGTTAGGAGTAAATTATAAACCTTTGAATGATCTAATCAAGCTTGTTCAACATTCTATTCCCAACAAGGATGGTTTATTCTTTAAGGTCTATGTTATCTTTTGTCTGAATATAGTTGGGTCGTCACTGGCTAATGTTAATAATTTTTCTTTTATTTTATCCAATTGGCTTCCTAGTTTATGTACACTATTTATTACCCATTGTGTATTAGGTTCTTTATGAGGTGATTGTGGGGAAGGAAATCTACTATTATACTGGTTCTATCTACAAAAGGATTCTCTTGACAGATTTATGTATGTGGGACCTATAGTATAGGGTTTTAAAGTTTGCAAACTATTTGTCCCTATAAGCAAGTCATAAGATTTCATTTCACAGCGTAATACTGTGATATGTAGTATTGATCCTTTTAGAGATCTAATAGGTATAATAGTCTTGTATTCACTACACATATTTTGAGTATTGAACCTAATGTAATTTTTATCAATTTTTCCCATAAGTGAGATGGGATGATGTGCCATTTTGCAATAGATATTTCTGCATCAAAATCTATTAGTATATCTATAGGGTATGGCTTATATCCACTAAGTTTTTTAAAAAAACTGTACAAACAGGTAATGTAGTTTTGACTTATGCATTAGTGCTGATTCACAATATTGGCATGGCTTGAGTTTCTACCTAATGCTACTATCCTTGCTATCTTTCTTCTATTCGCTCAAGTTTAGCTATTTCTTGTGTTGCCATATTGATGAATTTGTGGAGTTGTTCTATTCTGTTGAGTCTTAGAATTGACTCATCAAACTTAGGTAGTTGAAACAATTGTGATGATGGTTTTGGTTGTTGTTCTTCATCTTGCTCTTTGTATTCATCTTTTTCATTCCATTTGTTTTTAGGATGAGGTTGTGAGTCTGGATACTCAAACTATCTTTTTTCTATGAGTTGCCTTTGCTCATCTAGATCCTGTTCTTTATCTTTTATTTTCCCTCTCAAAGACATAATTTTATTAATATCACTAATAGGAGTTTTAGATATTTCTTTTTCTAATTTATTTATTTTTTGTCTTATTATTTTGTATGTAGGATCTTGTTCTATTGGATCTAGAGATTCTGCAGGTGGTTCATAGTAGTTCCTGGAACAAACATAATAGACCTCACTATCATCACTTTCCTAGCCCCATCCACACCCCACCACCCCCTGCCCCATTGAAATGGCATGAGTCCGGTTCATAATCATAATAAAAAATAACATAATCAGAATATGCATCTGATTCAATAAGAATATCACCCAGTTCAAACAATGTATTTTCATTGACAACAAAATCATAATATTGCTCAGATAAATTATGGTGTTCAATGAAGTTCATTTTCTTGGGGTATCTATTCTTTTTTTGGACATTCTTGATCAAAGTGGTTATCTTCAGAAAGATAACATTTCACATCGAACTTCTTTAGTTTGTTCTTCCTATGTTTAAACATTCCTCTAAATACTCTACTTAGTTTATCAGAGTATTTAGGTTGCCATTTTTGTTTACGAGTCTTTTGACAACAATGTTTTTGAGATCATCTATGAGCTTGAGGTTTCTCAGAGGGAAACCCATACGTGTTTGGACAAATCTCTTGACAATATGAGTGGCCCAGTTTGTGTTCTATTTGTTTCATTTTCTTTTGGGCCTTTATGTTGTGGTATGGTTTTATTAACATCTTCTATGTATTGTCATATAGCACTAAAACTCATGTTATCTAAGGATTTACCATTCTGATGGAGCTCATCTTAGTATTTATTGTAGAATGGTTGTGGCATGGCTCTTACTAGATGTTCCTTAGAGGATCAATCATGCATTAGCTTTCCTTAGTAATTCTATTCTTCTATAGTGTCTAGGAATGTTCCAAGGTCTTATATCCTAGTTAGTTTGGCTTTAAAGAACCTTTCTCTATCACTATCATCATAATCTGTTTTATCACCTATAAACTCTTTAGTAACAAAATTAATAAATAATATAGACAATCCATTTAATAATTGCATTCTTATACCTACATCTATTTGATTCCACCAATGGTGTAAGTTACCTACAAAATTAAAAACATAGTTTTGTATGGCATGTTTCATAGGTTTTTATCAAGAACAACCTGTCTATCAATACTACTGTTTCTACGGTCTATTACCTTTTGTTGTTCTGTTGGATCTAACTTATCCATACAAAACTTTGGTTCCTTCTTGTTGAGAAGGTGAGATGAAACTCTAGGGTATTCTTTTGGATTGCTGACATAGGCTCCAAGTGTTCTGAGAAGTTCTTGCTCTTCTTGATCATGTTGGGATTGGGATTCGTAATCCATTACTTGCGAAGAACCATCATTTGCATTTATAATTTTGCCTTTACCCTTTTGTGTCATAGTAGGTTTCGTTGTAGATTACCTAGGTGGTGATTCTAGTTTAGTCCCATAAATAGGAATAGTTCCTGATGGGGGTTTAGGAGTAGTAGGCTTTTGGACCTTAGGAACCCATTTGTTCTCTATAGCACTAACTTTGTTTTGAGTTAGCTAATAGAGTATATATCCTACTATTTGTCCAATTCTGTAGCTTTATTGTATAGTTAACTTTTGGAACATTATATGTGTTGTTTCCTTAGGTTGTTCTGCGACATTAACTACATGTTCTTTTTCATCTTCATTAGATGAGTCTACTTCATTGCTAGCCTTATTCATACTTATTGTTAGAAGAGCATCACATTCTGCATAGTGGTAATTATGTCCATGTTTTATTGCTATAGAGTGGACAAGATGGATCTCCTTCAAAATCAGTTTCTTGAGTAGGTTGTTTACCCTTAGGGTCTTGGGTTTCAGTCGTTTGTTGAGTTGTTGTGTTATGCTCCACTGGTCTAGGCTCAACTATTGGTTCAGTGATTGTAACTTGAGATGTCAAAGGTTTTCCAAGTATTTTGTTAACATCCATGGTTATTCTTAATTCTTTGAACATATTTATCATTTTGGCTTCTATATCTATGGGTTCTAGATTTGGTTCAATTAGATGGAAAGATCTTCTGGAGGGGATTAAACTAGTTGTTTTTGCTACTAGGGGTAGTACGTTAGTTCTACTGCTTGATGGCATTAGAAGATCATCACCAAATGGATCTGACTCTGTAAACCTTGGTGTCCTAAGATTTACTCTATATTTTCTTTTTCTAGAACATCCCATTGTCATTGGTGGAACAAAATCATAAAAAGCTTCTAGGGTATCATTGATCTATGGATATAACATGTGAATTGGAAGATCCTTAGTGTTTATCTATGTTCCATATTCAATGTTTGTTGATCTTATAGAAATGCCCTATTTTTCGAAAGGTAGTACTGTTTTTATACTAGTATTTGAAAACAATTTAAAACATAACCTAGTACCTATTGTTGCATAAACACTACCATAATGTATATCAACTGGTATATAAGCTATTAGCATAAGAGAATTAAGTAAATTTTTATCTCTTAAGGGAAAGTGTGAAATTCAAAAGAGTAACTACTAATGCATCTATTTCCTAGCGTCCCCTGGTTTGAGTTATGATAGCATCTTCAAACTTCTTGAATTTTTTATCAGCCGGAGCTATCCAATATGGGTTCCTCGGCCTCTATAATTAAAGTAAGGATGGATGTGGATATCTGTTTCAGCCATGTGGATGTAGTTATATCCTAAATGCTTCCATTCCTCAACCTCCCGCATCGCAAAAAAGAAGAGTGAAACTGGTCGAAGACCAGTACCACTGATTTCTAAGTGACATTTGGAGAAATGCATATATTGGAAAGACTGGATGGGGTTTAAACTACTAAGAGGATATATCTCGTGTTGCTTAGGGAGCAAAGGTAATAATTTAGAACAAGATGAAGCTGTGCAATAGTAAGAAAGACGATGAGTGTAAGAAGTAGATGCACCTGAAAGATTTTTGTCTGATGCCATAGTATGAGGTTGGATGATTGTTGGCAGGACTGGATCTAGAATGGCACCGTGACTTACTTCAGCTCACCCTTAGCCTTACTGCATGCCTTACGGCTCTGGCAGATTGGAATGTCCAGCAAGTCTCCTAGAACATTGACAAGTCAGAGTTAAATTAGCAACATAATTGGACTAGCAACATAGAAATTTAATCATCAATTACAATAAACAAATTTAATTAGAAACACAATATTATAGATGGTGAAACAAGACTATAAATTGTAATGGACAATTATGTTTAAATTTGACTCTTTACATTTAAAGGATTATAAAAGGATCATCACCCATAGGTTCAATGCTCATCTTGCCACGGTGGGGTCTTAGGAGGGTGGTGGATAAGCAAAAGCCTAACCTCTTTCAAGTAGCTTTGCCTAGTCTAGAACCTAGGCCTTGCAACTTGAGAAATAAGCATTTGACATTTGTTCAGCCAAATAAAAAAATAAAAAATAAGAAGCAAAGAAAAGAAACATAAGCACAATAGAAATTTTACTTCTTATACGATGTGTACTGCTTTTCAACCTTTCAACCATTCATGGTGCCCATTGCATTCAGGTTTCTATTTCTTACTACACAATTTCAACTGGATGTTAGGTTTTCCATGGAAACACTGAATGTGGTATCTTGTTTTCCTATGAACCAACGTAAAAAGGAAAAAACAAAAATAAAATAGCAAAAGATGTATATCGCTGGAAAAATGGGATGTGAATGTGTATGATGAAAATTTCATTAATGACTTATTTTTAAATTTACAGACTCACAAAATTGTGGCCCAATCAGGAAATAAGGTTTCAAATCATTCTGCTTTCTTTATTGCTTTTATTTCTGCAGTGAAGTTATTCGCCTTGTATTCATGAATGAAAATGTTTAGGTCATAGGGTATTACCAATTTTTGGAATTAAAATTCAAATAACAGAGGAATACAATTTTAATTTTATTTTTGAACAGCTGAAAAGTGTGATACTAGCTTTGTGTTATATTAGAAATGCTCTTTCCTATTGTCGGTTTTTCTCTATCCTTCATTGCCCTCACAGAATAGCTGATTAATTCCATGCAAATTTTAAGCAAGGAAACAACCTTTCAGTTATCAAATAAATTCTTCCAAGTGCTTGTTTTGGCATTTAAGCATTGTATTGCGTATAGAGAATTTATATTTCGTACTGTCAAAGAATGTTGTTGTTTTTTTTCTTTCTTATGTTTTGTTTTGTTTTTTTGCAGATTGAGGAGTATGTGGAGAGAGTGGGATCATGTCTTGTTTTTCTGAAGGTAATTATATCTGTAAATCTATTCTTTTTTTTATCAAATGCCTAATTCCAGTTAAATGAGAAAAATCTGACAAAATTATGTTAATTACTTTTAACAATACAAAACCGTTATCATTACGATGCCTTTATTCCGTCAATATGGGCTGACATGTAAATATAGGGAAAGGATTTGATATCACAAAATTATGTAGAAGTTATATTGAAAACAACCGAAAAAGATCCTAGGCTAACGTGTTCTTGGGTTCTTTTTTGATGGTTTAATGGCATTTGGAGTCAAATACAAGGTTTGTACATTACTTGACCTGAATACTAGCTGTCTATTACGTTCGTTGAAAAACTTTCTCAAAGACTCAAGGTGCCCTTCATGTCTCTTGTTGAAAAAAAAAAAAAAAATGATAAAGAAAACAATGACAATATTCCTAATGAAATTTTTCAATACCTTATGCATAAATTTCATGAAAGTGCTTGGATGTCACATTTCAAATGTCAACTCATGCAAGGTAAACGCGAGCAAGGCGAGGGTCCTCCACTTGGCACTAAGGACATGAGCAAGGTAGACTGATATATCACAAAGATGGTGGGGCCTTCTAAGGCCAAGATTAAGAGACCATGTCCCCAAGAGAAAGCTGCTTGTAAGATCAAGAAGCTAAGCAGCAAAAGGTAAACAAAAGGATTTGATTGTAAGAGTGTCTAAGGATAAAGAACTTAACTAACCCAACCAAAAGATATGCAAGTGCGTTTTCCCCAAACTAACTTCAAATTGAGAAGTTTGTGGGCCCCATGGATGATTAATGGTTATGGAAGGTTAAACAAAAACCCAAAAGAAACTACCTAAGAATTTCGACACATTAGACTAGGACATTGAATAAGAACATGAAACCAATAGTGAGGTGAAACATGGAAAGCATAGATGGATGAGAGAGAGTGGAATGGAGTTCTTGATTAAGGTTACATGAAGTCCCTTGTGAATTTTATGGTTAAATGACTTGATAAGATCCAGCCTTAGTCCAGACCAAAACCAACCACATTCAATAACTTTGCATTATCATTCTAAGACCAGTCCATCCCCCTGAGACATAAGAGTGCTCTCACCGAACAACCACCATTCTTTATTAGAGAAGTGATGAGTGGCGAGGTACCCCTACATTCAACCATACGAATATGAGTGTTTCATGCATGATCTGATCGAACTTTGCAGATGGACTAGTTGTGGTATCTAGATAGTTATCCTTAGGTCACAGTTCACTGTCTTCCCACCTGTAAGTGTTAACTTTGTCATGTATGGTTTAGTCCAGAGTGAGGTGTATGATGTGTTTCTATGCTAACGCTACTCCTGGGTATGATGGGAAATAATATTAACTAAGCTAAGAGAGCAAGGGTGAGAGAATCTAAACTAGCCTGAGTGCGATGAGCATCCATTCCTTAATCATCCGTACACATCTTGGACCTCGTGCACGACTACCACTAGGATTACCAAGCATAGATCCTAGGTACGCTACTGGGTTACCAAGTAGTCACACTTAAATGCTCATGATCAAGTCGTACTCATTCCACGTTTAACAGGAGTTTAGGGTGAGAAGAGATTAACTAAGAAAGTAGTAAATAACAATTAAATAAATAATTAATTAAACTAAGTAAATGCTGCAATGATGAAGTAATCTCGATCTTTATTGCCGGTCATGTGCATGTCCAAGTATGTCACACTCGAATAAGGATGCCGTACAATTACAATCACCACACTACGGGCATACACTGGGAAATAATTCTAACTCTAAGAAGGAAAAACTACAAGAGTTTGGGTAAGGAACTAAGAACTAACTCCTAGAACAAGGAAAGCCACCTCTTATTTATAGAAATTGAGGCAGGTTGCGATATCATGGGGTGGATGCGATATCATGACTTATGCAATATCGCGGCTACGATATCGGGGGTCCGATAACTAGGCCTGACAGACCATATCTTGTATCAGGGCTCCAATAATAGGGCTCCAATAATAGGGCTCTGATAACTGGGCCTGACAGACCATGACTCATCATACCCCCA
>MNCI01009296.1:573018-583611 GCA_015680685.1 Gnetum montanum
TTGGTGACGTCTGTGGGAGTTATCATGCAATGTGGTTGTACTAAGATCCTTGTAGATCTAATGAAAAATGGGAGTAAGAGTAATCAAATGGGCACTTGGAAATCAAGTGCTATTCTAGCGGGTCCTTCTGGAAAGACATGCACCCATGTCTGAAGGTTGGTGGCTTCTCTAGATTCAGTAAAGTGAAAAAAAGAAAAAAGAAAAGAAAGAGAAAAAGAATAACAAAGTGCCATAAAACAAAAATCACTCCTCCCTTGTGCTAAACGCCAAGGATCATACGCCTTGCTGTTATAGTACTTTCATAGTTGTTCATCATGGGATGAAACGATGCGATGTCACTGATTAGAGGAATGGACTTGGTCCTAATCTTGGAATGATGGGGCAGTGACACCTTAATCATGCTTTCCATGTAGGATTCGCTATGCCCTAGGTTAGTTACCTCATGTCTCAATCTCTACGAACCCTTTCTATCATTCATCTCATCTCACTGTTCATGTAATTGTAGCTCATGTCTTGTGTAGCATATAATTTTCCTCTCATTCCAGTGATATTTACATGTGTGTGTTTTATGGAGTTAGTGTGGATTACATTTAACCCTTCTAGTGCCCACGGACACTTTAAGTGTGGTTACACAAGGGCATTATAGGTTGAAACCTGCTGTGGGGAGGACCCACTTGTGTAATTTTTTGTAATCTTCACTTATGACATAGCTCACACACACCATTTATTACCCTCAGTGTATTGTTCATGAGATTCTTTCCTTTATTACTATCCCTTTGATTCAATGTTCCTATGAATCATCACATAGCCTTTTTCTCCCATCCGATGTCTTTATTGATAAACACACCATCATAATTTTCGTGCCTTCAGAACTAGTTGAATTACCCTGAAACCCTTTAATAATTGTCTATATATCCTTAGTTTACATCGTTTAATTTCAAAGAAATATTAAAAATTTGGTACATTCTCTAAGTGCCCTAACTTCAATAAAAATATATATATACATGACCCCCCCAATGCTAATCAACATTATTTGCAACTGTTCATGCAGGGGAAGTTTTTCAAATTTCTCTCTACAACTTGCAATTGTGCGTCCCATCATATTCATAACTCGCTTGCTGGTACTTCGATTTTCATTCCGTTTGAACCTACTTGACCTTGGAGTGTTCAGCTTAGTCAAGGGGGAGGGGCACATGCTGAATAGCACATAAATTTTTTGAAATTCATCATCTCCTGAAGGAAATATTTAAGGGTAATTAGTTCTAAAATTAAGAATAAAATGTGTCAAAAACAATTTCATCCCCTTAGCTATACCAGAAAATTAAATTTGGAAACCACCTAAGCAAAGAGGACTCAACACTATAATCTTTCAGAGACATGTTCTTCCAATAATTAACATCACATGGAAATAAGGTAAATCTATTAAGGCAAGCAGTAAGGTATAACCTAACTTTGGTAACAACCTTACTAACGATTGGTCCCCTGTGATTGTAGATGACCCCGAAACGTGGACAACAGGAAGGTCCTGCTCAAGGTGCGATCAAACAATCTCAGAGAGGTGGAAGACAAGATCCTACCAGACAACATGTAGAATAAGAGGAACAATCATTCAGCATTCATCAAGAAGATCCTCCTATTGTACAGTCTAGGCAAGCAGAAGCAGGAGATACCCTCTCTGAAAGTAGTGCCTGGTTCTTAGGAAAAATGTACCAATTTTGGCACAATAAAGAAGAAGGCACCATGGTTGACAATTGTGGTGTGACTATTGACTTCTCTGTTCAAGCCATTTTGGAAGTATTAAACCTTCCGAATATAGAGCCAAAGGTTGCTCAGAACAAATTGGACACTTTCAGAACTTAGTAACTTAATAAACTATTGACAGAGAATAAAAGGGTGGTAGAAGAAAAAGAGAAGGCTGACTGGGCTGCCTCTATGGCACAAGTGCAAACTTACACACACACCAAGGCACTCAGGGTCTTACAAGAGGAGAAACTCCAGGCTATACTTCGACACCATCAAATCCCAAGACTTGGAGTGCAAGAAAAGGGAAAGACACCTATGTAGGAGCCACTGCCACCAGGAACTACATGAATTCCATCATTTTGTAATCATAAGATTTTCTTTTATGTTGTGTCTCACTCCACACTATGGCATGAATCCATTCTAGTCAGTCAATAATCCCATACCTATCCACTGTGTAATCAATGGAGCTTGTTCTCTCTGTAACTCGAGGATGAGTTTTTATTCAATCATGGGGGTATGATAAGTCATGAATTTGCTAGCTGTGAAATCACAGTCGTGATTTCACAGTTGTGATATATTAGCCTTGTTGTATCAGTAGCTGTGATATTGCAGTGGTTGTCATATCGCAGCCACGATATTGCGTACGCGATATCTCGTACGCGATATCGTGTCTTCCCTGTGATATCGCATACGCGATATCGCAGTGCACTGCAATTTCTATAAATAAGAGGCAAATTTCCCAGTTTTAGGCATTAGTTATTAGTTAGGAGGTAGAAGTAGTGAATCTCTGGTAGTTTGTCCACTCCAAAGATAGTTTATTTTCCCGTGTTTGCCCACAGTGTGATGAATGTAATTGTACGGCATCCTTTATTTGAGTGTGACATACTTGGACACGCACATGAATAGCAATAAAGATCAAGATTACTTCATCATTGCAACAGTCACTTTGTTTATTTAATTGTTTTAACGTGGAATGAGTACAACTTGATTATGAGCATCTTCGTGTGACTACTTGGTAACCCAGTGGCATACCTAGGATCTGCGCTTGGTAATCCCAGTGATAGTCGTGCACCAAGATGTGTACGGTTAGTCAAGGAATTGGTTGCTCATCGCACTTAGGCTAGTAACATGGTATGAATACAACTTAATTATAAGCATTAAGTGTGACTACTTGGTAGCCCAGTGGCGTACCTAGGATCTGTGCTTGGTAATCCTAGTGGTAGTTGTGCATGAGGTCCAAGATGTGTACGGTTGATCAAGGAATCGGTTGCTCGTCACACTTAGGCTAGATTATATTTTCTTATTCTTTTCCTCCTAGCTTAGCTTAGTTAATATTATTTTCCACTACCTTCAGGAGTAGTGTTAGAATTAGGAACACATCATACACCTCATCTGGACTAAACCATATGTGACAAATATAATACTAGTCCAGGTGGGAAGACAGGGAACTACGACCTAAGGATAACTGTCTAGGTGCCACAATTAGTTTGTTTGTGAAGTTCGACCAGATCGCGCGTGCTACGCTCATTTCATATGGTTGAGTGTAGGGGTACCTCACCACTCATCACTTATCATCCATATACATAAGCATAACTCCCAAGGCATAATTTGATGCATCTGTCATAACATGAAATAGTTTGGACTAATCGGGTGCTTGTAGGATTGAAGTTTCTACAAGTTTCTCTTTCAACTATTGGAATGCTTGTTCACATTCTATGGTCTAGGAAAATGGAGAATCTTTTTTTATCAACTCCACCAATGGTTCTATGATCCTAGAGAAATTATCTATGAATTGTTGGTAGTAGCTAGTATGTCCAAGGAATGACCAAACATCTTTGATAGGTTTTGGTTGGTGGGTTATTCCTTGGATAACCCTTATTTTTTTGGGGTTAACCTCAATTCCTATTTATGATATTCTGTGCCCTAATACAAAGCCTTCTTGGACCATTAGATGACTCTTTTTCCAATTGAGCTTGAGGTTTGTCTCCATGCATTATTTCAATACTTGCTCAAGGTAGTCCAGGGCTTGCTCAAATGTAGCTCTATAGGTGGAGAAGTCATCCATGAAGACTTCCACTTCACTACCAATTTGCCATTGAAAAATTCTTAGAACCAGGTGTTGGAATGTAGTAGGGGCATTACATAGACCAAAAGGCATCTTGAGATATGCAAAAGTCCCCTATAGACTTGTGAATGTTGTCTTGGCTTAGTTCTCCAATGCAATTTGGATTTAATTATAGCCACTATAACCATTTAGGAAACTATAGTAGCAATGCCCAGATATTGTGTCTAACACCTAATCAATAAATGGCAATGGAAAATGATTATAGCCAAAAATTGATGCAAACCCATCAATTGCTACTTTTCTTTGGCACAATCATGAGTAGACTAATCCACTTGCTATTCGTAATGGGATAAATGAACCCCACTTTGAGAAGTTGTTCAATTTCCTCCTTGATGATCTGCTTTATTTTGGGGTTCAATTGCCTCTATAGCTATCTCTTTAGCTTCATGGCCAGATCAGTGTAGATGTGATGCTGGCATATCCTAGGATTAATCCTTGTGGGTTTAGGATATGACCAAGCAAAGGCTACTACTCATTTTTCAACCACATTCAACAACATCATTTTCTATTCTGGAGCAAGATTTGCATGATTATGATTGGCTCCCCATTTTTTAAGAACACATATTCCATGCTAGCAAGTAGAGGTTTTAGTTCAAGGGGCTCTTGCTTGAAATTTTTAGGAATTTCCAACTTTTCCTAGTATGTATCATCATTTGCATCGTCAAAGAGTTGGTAATGAAATTTCTCTAGTTCATCCATGCCTACAACATATGTGCATGTCAAGCTCTTAGTTGGTTTCATGCAAAGTGTGTTGCTCTCAAAATTAATGGTCAGCCACTAGGTACCTTCTTGTTTTGTGGCTACTACGTATAGACACCTTTGAATTTCTACTTCTGGTGCACACTACTTGCATGTAGATATGGATGCTCATTTCACTACCCAGAGTTTTTGCACACAATTTCACTCTATATCACTATACATGATGCATGCAACTTGCTTCTTCTCAATCTTTTCAAATGCATTTTCTTTAGATCTTTGATGCCCATTCTTGCATCAACGATGCTTAACCATGCCCTTCCCATGATGATTGGGAAGTCCCCTTTGTAGTTCTCCACTTTGATCACTAGGAAATCAACATGATAAGACCACCCACAAATAGTGTTCATAATATCTTCTACCAGTCCCAATGGAATAGTGATGGACTAGTTTACCAATTTTAATTTGATATTTCTCTTCTTTAAAGGAGGTAGGTTCCATGTAGTATACATCTTATGAGAAATTAGATTGACACTAGAACCTAAGTTGCAAAGGGCTTTACATGGTTCATTCCCAACAATCTAAAAATAAATCAAATGACTTCTAGGATTTGCTAACTTCCTGGGAAGGTTTCTAGCATGTATCCAATCAAATATGACATAAGTAAGCATCACAATATGGATCTTGGGCAATGTTTGGTTTGAAGGGAACTTGAAGGAATTTGATACAGAGAAAGATGGAGGAATAGAGTTGTCAACCCTAGGTGTAATTAAGGGCTTAGGAAGATTGCGTGGTCAAAAGAAAAGTCTTTCTTTGATCAAGTATCCAAACCACTTGATTGATGAACTAGTTGTAGATTAATGGCCCTGGTAGCATTGCATTGTTGTGGTTGAGCTAGTAGTTCATCTTGCATTGGTGGAGAAAGTGATAGCTATGCGGTTGGAGGAGGAAGATGTGTAGGAATAGGAGGAGGATAAGGGTTTCTAAACATAATATCCATATGGATCAAGTTGTCGGTAAGGGTATTGTTGCGTTGGTGGTGCTAGTGCCCATAACTGTGGTTGCTACCACTCTTGATATTACTCATATGGTTGCTGTAGAGTTCCACTTGGATAATATTGTTGTTCCTGGTGGAACTACTTAGAATTACCTTGAGGATAAGGAAATCTTCTAGATGTTTTCCTCCATGTGAGTTATGGATTTAAAACATACATCATAGACTCCTATAAGTGTGACACTATGGGATAACATTCCTTAGGATGTTCATACTAGTAGATGTCACATCCATCATCATCATTTAATTCACTTTCTGCAACTTCTTCTATTGCAACAATCTTGCCCTTATGTCTTTGATAACCACATTCAATTTCTTTGTGCCTCCTACACTCACAATTACTACCTCATTCTTTGGACTCTTTGGCAATTTTTAGGACAACTTAAAATCTGCTATCCACAGAGTTCCATAACTGATCAACCTTGGTCGTAATTTTGGATTAAAATTCTTGAAGCTACAAGACTTTCCTATTCACCACCTCATCAAGTGCTAAATCTTCCTCACTGTCATGGAATTGAACCTCTTTTTTGCAAATGGAAGGATCATGATTAGACTCTTCTGCACTTTCTCATTTTCACAATTCACCTTCTTCTTTAGCTACCTACTTGAGAAATCTTGGGATCTAATGGACACTTAATTCTGATAGTCACCCTTGGGCATAGACACCAAGGATTCTTCTTGTTTCATATCGAAGCCTATCTACAATATGGTGAAGTTGATCTAGTTGAGAATAATCATGGCTAGGATATCTAGGCATTAAGGAATAGTATTGGTCGATGGTGGCATCTAAGGGTTCATGTGTTCCTTGTTTCCATCCTTGGATTTGCCTTCTCAAGTTGGATAGTGTGGAGTATGTTTGATATTTGTCATTGAACAATTCAAGAATTGTACTCCATCATCTAATAGTATTAGTCACCTCCATCATAGTTGTACTCTATGTTTTGCAAGGCACATACATCTTGAAAATCTTGGAGATGATTCTACAGATCTGAGTTATACCCCCTTCAAATTGAGGGATATTGTTCATGTCTAGCCTTTTGATCCGATTGTCCTTCACATGCCTTGTTGGAATTCGTACTACCTCTACAATGTTTAGCATACTTTGGGTAGCAAGCAAAGGCTCATCAAGGCATTGATTTTGGTGCCTCTGATGCCCTCTACTACCCCTTTGTTCATGGTGTTGCATCTCTCTTGAATGCTTGCATCCTTGGACTTGCCTTGCTTGATGGTCCCTTCGATCATTTTAGTTCCATTAGTCACCTTCATCATAGTTGTGCCCCTTACAATTATGATCAGAGCCAAAAGAAGAAGAAGAAGATGATGACAAAGGTGAAGAAGAAGGAGGACTACAATCATTACGATGCTTGCTACCATCTCTTCAGTGATTGCGACTATGATCATGATCTTATTTCTTGTGTGCATCCCTACCTTGACTTGCCTCTTTGGATCATTCTTTGTCACTAGATCCATTCTTACTAGAACTAGAATTGTGAATCATGGACTACAAGTCTTGGTTTTGACCTCCTTCACTAAAGTCAAAGAGAGGAATTTTACTAAATGGAAAACCCTAAGAGAAGGTTTCTCCACCATATTTTTGGTATAATAGGAGTGGTGAATCATTAAATCCTTTTTCCTTTGTAGATTCATAATGATGTTCTAATTGGAAATCCATGAGATGTTGTGCCTCTGTGGGATGATATACCTTGGCATCACTATCTTACATAATAGACTCAACATGAAGTTCCTTGAGACCCCATCATATAAGCATTTGTTGGAGAATTATAGGAATAGATCGATTTGGTGGTAACACGATGTTGCCCTCCATGTTACACCACTACAGTTGTTCATCCTAGTGTAGGATGAAGGTGAAATTTAGTACATACTCCTTAGGATGAGCATATACTACTCGGTATTGTTGAGGCATCGACAGATGTACTTCTTCAGAATTGGATAGAGAATTGCTCCTATGAGAAGAAGACATTTTATGTTAGAAAAAATAAAAATGTAGTGTTTTTCTCAAAATTGTTGTAGTAATCTTAAGGTGTGATATGACTGTAAGGTTAGTTTCAATAGTGCTAAATAGTGCATGAAATAACCAAAAGGTCCTTGAAAATGGTGCCAATGATGAGTGGTGAGGTATCCCTATTCCCAACCATACAAATCACTAAGGCATTCACATGCAATCTAGTCAAATTTCATAGTCCTATAGTTCTCTAGTGCACTAATTCTCTAGGAAGTGAACTGGGTGTTGAGAATGTTCGTTGTCTTCCCAACTACACTTGTGAAGGCCAAGGATATGATTTAAATGTAATTGAGGCACATGATTTTTATCATTTTTATGTTTTATAAATTTAATCACCTACAACAAGAATGAAAGGTAGAGTAATTTAAGATCTAGTTTATCTACTGCCTAACTAGCCTAACACAAGTACATGTTTCCACTTTCTAGAAACATCCTGAACACGTATAGTGTTGTTGGGCTACCAAACATTAAGCATTTCTGGATTATCAAGTGCTACACATATGCTCAAGGTGGTCATGCTTGTGTTTATTGATAACTAAAAATTAACTAAATTAAAGTGCATTAAAGTGAAGTGCATGAGAATAAAGTGCATGAATAGTAAATGCATCAAGGAAACATTAATCTATTCTCAGTGTTGCAAGGTGTTGGCACATTTGGCCATTTCATGGAACAGGTTGGTGTGATAAAATCAGTAAGTAAAAAAAAAAAATAAATCTCTTTTCAAACTTCTTAAGGGAAATAACATAATTGTATCAGAGTGTAGGGTGGTATCCTTAGAATATCATAACAAGATGAAGAGTTTTCTAGCAAGTCCAAAAATCTTTGATAACATTTATTTCTTTTAATTATGGATAGCTATGACTCAGATTTTTAGAGCACAATAATGTTATGTGATACTGTGAAAAAGACATTTGAAAACTGGAAAAACAACAACAGAACCACTCCCTCCATGGTTGCCTTTACTGCCACTAAATGACTTGTGGGTAAGCTGCCATGAATCATTTTGCATGGAACCACCAAAATATTGTCTTTAATGCCAAGAGAATTATTGGTAGATGCTTTCCGGACCTTAGTATTCAGACTGATATTGGTTATTTTCTGTAATTATTGACCCTAAAAGCAAGCCACTGATAGAGGTAGGGGTGGAAATAAACAATTTACTGTAGAGGAGATATCTTCCATGGTGCTGTTAAAGTGAAGGAAATTGCTGAGATTTTTTTTAAAATGTGAGCAGCAATCGTTTAGGATTTGGATAAGCATTCTAACAAGGAAGAGAGTGTTCTAGTTTGTGATTTGGGCTGAGAAACATTTGATGTCGCTGTGCTTGAAATTTAAAAACATTTGATGTTGCTGAAATTGAAATAAATAAAAAAAATCGCAGAGATGCGAATGCAACGCAAAATGCAGAAACCCTTGTATTTGTATTAAACGAGGGGGTTCTTCGGCTCTCAATATCTTGTTCGTTCTTCATCCATTTTCTTTGTCTTGCAGCTCTGTCCCTGTCGGCATTTCCTTGCCGTTTCTTTTTTTGAATTGCGAATAGAGGACCAAGCTCAGGCTTGGGTTTCTTGTTTGCCTCCTGGCATTAGCCGCGAAATTTTTGTTTGCAAGCTGAGGCATGGGCGTTTCAATTTTGGTGTGGATTTCTTCATCATGCAGCTGCAATTTCCTGCAACAAGATGCAGTGACAGATTTTCAACATTGAATACGCCCAGCCAGTTTATATGCATATGGATGAAACAGGAAAATAAAAAATTTGGATTTAAATATTGCATTAAAAGGGAGCGGATAAAAGCCAACGCCACGCAAAGGATGCAATGAACATATCACCGTTTCAAGAGCTACGGCACTGGTGTGCAGACCTGCAATGATGGCAACCGTTTTGGGGGTCAATTCAAGATAGGCCAACAATTGCAGTCTTTCAAGGACAAGGCCATGTGGTCCATTGCCGTCATTGCAGTGCTCACTGGAATCATCATCTTAGGCCATCTCTAATACCGCCTCTGCTTGCAGAGGAACAAAAAGAAGAAGGCAAGGATTATTTGAATGATGGGGATTTTGCCACGGTAGATGGTCCTACCGCCAGAGTAGGGATTACGGTGATGAAACTCCACGATACAATTACCAAAACTAGAATTCCAAGATCTTGGCAAAATTATGCTTCAAAGAAAAAGGGAGGGTCCAAACCAAGAGATTTCTGTGCTGAAAGCAGTGTCAAATTGCTCAAAATTTGTAAATTTGGAGATGTACGATAATCATCTCACAAGGGTTGTGCCTCCCAAGTTTAGAGAAGCTGGGGTAGACTTTCTAGTACCTTCTGCTATCCTGAAATTTTATCAATGGTACTTTACCAGCCACCATTGGGAATTTGTCATCATGGATAAACCTGAGCCTAAGTTTGTTAGACAACTTTCTGAGCAAAAGAATTCCTCCTCCGGTTGGCATGAGATCTCTGCAGAAACTTGATTTATCTGATAATGGATACACATCAATCTCAGTGCCACTGCATTGTTTCTGCATCTCAAAGACGTGTTCTAGTCTTCCACGTGGGCAGCGATTGGACCAACCAAGTGATGGTTGCATTGCAGAGAAATGCCCAAGCCTATTCTAGAATACGAAGAAGAGCGTAATACCAAATGCCTTTTTCACACATCTACATCATCAAATTTTCTGTAGAGATGGAGATGGTCATGGAGTTGCTGGGAAGATTGCAGAATGTTTTTTTAAAAAAATGTAACACCATTCAACACGTGGCCAGACAGAGATGCCGCACAAATCAGGGAAGCGTTTAATATTTTTAACAATTTTTTTGACCAAACATAAAGATCACACGTGGTCTGGATTGTGGATTAATTTCATAAGTTAGGGACCAATAGATATATATTTACTATGATTACTATCTCTATTACTATAACTTAAAGAAAATATTTTATTATTTCAAAAGGAAAGAGA
>MNCI01009296.1:584868-601309 GCA_015680685.1 Gnetum montanum
GAGGACACTCGTTGGCGGTCGCATCCCAAATGGTTGCCAACACAAGGATGATCAAAAGGGTTCATTTTCATTCCTATCACATTGCTGTGCTCATGTACATTAGTGTTCAAACAAAGATCTATACACACTCAGACTCCTGCTATACGCATTCAGAAAATATTCTAACTCTAGAGAAAACAAACTACAAGAGCTTTGCTATCTATGATAAAAACTATGAAAAACTTATTGAAAATCGTGAGCCTAAGCACTATATTTATAGGTCAGCATATACCCCACGATATGGGATATTCAACATTGCATCTTGGGCTCTAACATCGAGTATCTAGTGTCCAGGTTTTGATATTGGATATTTGATATTGGAGCTAGTCAAATGAGGACTCATCACTTATGTACTGGATGCAATGGTGAATTGGAAGTCCATCTGAGCATAAAATAGATTGAAATGACCAAAACCTTCATATCCTCATTCTTTAACTAGAATTATTGTAAAGAATATTTAGAACCTATCTTTCTTGAGAATACCCTTTGGAAAAATTAATAACCTTGTCAATGATGTTTTAAACTTATCCATTCAATCATGAATAATGCATAGGTAAGTAATTTTCTATCCTATAGTAAGATTCATATGAATGTAATATGTGTTCTTATGTATAGTTACGTAATCATAATGATTTTTTTCTTTCCTTTAAATTATATTTCTGTTTAGAGGATTCTTCATGCATTTTTTTCTTTTGTTTAATGTATGAAAATTTCTAAAAATTGAAAAATAATGCTTTGTGCTGAAAGTTATATTAGGATAATATTTTTAAATTTTTTTTGATAGCTAACTTTTGTTAAGCAGAGGCAATTTTAGATCAGCTAATCTAGTATTAATATAATTCTTCAATAAAATGTGTTGATTCATTATCATAGGTAATGGTTTTATTTATTTAGATGATCCATCTCTTATTATCTACCTATACTCTATTGGTGACTAGTCAATCATCTCATTAACAATTCTCTCAAAAATCATTATTACTGCAAATTTGTTAGATCTTAGCTTTATCTTTCTGCTATTTCTAGGTTCAAAGAACATATGTCCTTCCTTAAAATTACATAAGTGATTAAAGAATGTACTGCTAGAAATCACATGAATTGTATACCATGCCTTATTTCAAATCTCAAGTTCAAAATATTTTATTATCTTTATAACATGGTTCCAATTTCAAATAACATGATTTGACTCAAATTCATGCATAGTGTACAATCTTTGATCATTTGTTATGACTGTGGACATCATTTGCTAAGTTTTTCTAAGATTACCTATTGTAATACCTTGCATATAGTTCTTCTTGAAACATTTAGTATATAGTATGGATGGAAAAATCTCAAGATGGCCAACTAATTTTATTGTTAATGCATAATTAGGTTTACTATGAATAATCTCAACCTTCCTTCTATTCTTACAAGGTTCCTTCTCTATGAATGAATTGTAGTTAGGATGCAATAGCCTATTGTTGAGAGGTTTGAAAAACTTAATTTTTGATTAGATATTAATATTAATTGGATTGAGAACATGATTTTATGAAAGGTAAAGAAATTAAAAATTTATGATATCATACATATGTTCCTCGCTCAATTCTATCATTAAGAGAAGGTCCTTGAAAAATAGAAAATAGTCTTGGAATTTCTCATTAATCAATTTAATATGAACCTTGATATCATTATGAAATAATTAAACAAGAATGTAATTTTTCATGCTCTCTAAATCACATCTTATCTTTGTTTTATTTTTTCATGAATTAACCATAATATCTTCTATTTAAATTCTATGTCCTAAAGGCAAAGGATACTTTGGACATTCATGTTTTATCAAATATTTCTTTTGAATTATTTTTAATGTTTATTGCTTATATCCTCTAATATAAGGTTCATATTCCATCTATACTAAAAAAATTAAATATAATTTTAAAATTATATCAATAAAAAATCATAAGTTATCATAATTATACTAATATTATGAAATGATATATAATACATAATCATATTATCTCAGATTATATAAATATGTGATCCATCAAACATAAAATACTATTCAAGTCATATAAACTTGAATACTTGTGTTAGTTTTTATTTTGTTATCAATTAGAAAACATACACATTTGAGGATCCTCTAATGACTCTTTTTTTTTTTGCTACCACATATGAATCATGAATGATAAAGAAACACATAATTTATCTTTTTATTATTTTAAGGTCACTTATGAATCATGCACATTTGAGAAACCTATAGACATTCATGGGTTTCTCTAACTAACACCTATGAATCATGTATGACTAAGAAGCCTTCAAGTTTTCTTGCTTATTATTTGAAGGTTACTTATGAATCAAACATGTAGAGGAAACTTCATAATTTTTTTTGGATTTTTTCACTATTACTTATGATTCATGCATGGCTAAGAAACCTTGGTAACATTTTTAGTTATTATTTGGAGGTTAGTTATGATTCATGAATAATTAAATAACCTTCATAACTTTCTTGGTCATTATCTATAGATGACATATGAATCATACATCACTGAGCCTGTAATTTCAATGGTTATTATTCCTATTGTACTTATAAATCATAAATTTGTAGAAATATCCATAATTTCAAAGGATCTTATTCATTATCTCTTATGAATAATGTGTTCAAAGGTTATTATTTCTACCTCATTTTTGAATCATGCATTTTTGGGTAATCTCCATAATTTTAATGATTATTATTTTCATCTCACTTATAAATCATTCACGTTTGAGTAATTTTTATAATTTCAAAGGTTCTTATTCATTCCCTCTTGTGAATCATGCATGGATAAATAGTCTTCATAACTTCAAAGTTTATTATTTGTACTTTATTTATGAATCATACACATTTGAGAAATTGCTATAATTTTAATGGTTTATATTTGCTACCTCTTATAAGTCATGTATGTTTGTGAAACTTCTAGAATCTTCTATATTCTTCTTTACTATTATGAATCATGCATGGCTAAGCAGCCTACATAACTTTCTATGTTTTTATTTTCTTCATAATTGAAATATTTTTTAATTTAGTTGACATGAATAAATATGTATGTTTATAAGAGAAGATTTTATAAAGATATAGATATTGACTTGAGACATAGTTATAAATTTTAAATATACTTGCATAAGATATATGAAATTTATGATGTACCAGATGTCAAAATAATTTAATAATTTTAAAAATATTTGTAGAAATTTATTTATATGAAAATGTTTAGTTTCATATGATAGATTATGAATATATGTTTTATGGAATTAAATTATGGAAGGTGTTGGAACCCGAAATAATTGAACTTTATATAACTCAGCATTGCCCATTGGAATCAAATCAAGTATCTTACCACTAGGCTAACACCTCATTGTTCATGAAATTAAATTATAAATATCTATTGTATGGAATTATCATGTAAAATGATATAATTTTTATGCAATACTTGATTGTTATCTAGATTAATTAAGAGATCTAGGAATTTGGTTGAATATATTATCCATGAAATCATATTTGGATAAATTAAATATAAACAAAGATATATATGTTCATAGAGAAAAACAAAGCATTTAATGAACTCACGTAAATAACAACATTTTGTTGATACTAATATGTTGACAATGATGAATTTATAGAAAAATCATATCTTTTTAAATCTCTTTGTCTTTTCTTACTTCACTAAGATACAAATATTTTGATATTTCTATTTCTTTGTGATGTATACAAATATTTTAGGAAGAATAAAAAAAAGTAGAAATGAATTTTGGAGCATGTACTAGGATATTTATGGACTAGAAAATGTGACAATTGAGATAAATGGAGGAGAATGTACTAGGAACTGTAAAAGTTTAACTTGGCTATACTAGTATACATTAGAAAAATATAAGATTAGATTATGAACTTGAAATAATAGATTTATGTAATTTAACTAATGGGTTCATGTGAATCCTACATGGAGCTTTCTTTTTAATGCCTATATTTTCTTTTGGTCTCTGAAAATGATTAGCAAAATATGAAATATTAAGGTAATAGTAACATGTGATTCTTGAGCATGGCAACAATATAGTCATGTAGAATAAAGCTTTGTTCTAGTATGTTCTTTTCATCTTGATCCTCTTTCATGCATCTTTTCTCTTTCCTTTGCATGAAGTGAATGTTGTAAGTCATCCTCCACTAGGATTTTATGTTTGACTTTTTAAGAAGTTAGAATTTTAGTTTTGGTGAGACATTCTATAGGATGCAGTTTTGAATGAGGTAAAATGGATTAGAACTTCTAACTCCATTTTAACTATGGGTTCCATTGTATTGAATAAATTTTAGATACTCTTTTAGAATATGTAAAATAGAGTATACATTAATTGGGAAGTGTAGATTAGATATTATTAAGAAACATACATTCTTCAAAAATAATCACCTATATATGTACACATGAAGCATTTTATTTATTTTGATATTAAATTGCTGATCCTCTCATTTTAAGCCTTTAATAATGTTGTTAAATTTCAGCCATTTCATGGAGTAAGGCATAAGTCCTAGGTTAAGGTGGTTTTGATAGCTTGATAAAAGGGGCTTTTTATTTCAAAATACCCCAGGGTTTAAAATTCTATGAATGGCATGCTTAGGACCTAATTATGTTTTTAATCCACAAATTTAAAGCTAAAGTGAAAGTTATGATATGGATGAAAGCATCAGAAATTAAGAATCAAAATTAAGCTTGAAGATAAGAGTTAATGACTAATTTATTACAAAAATGCAAGATAGTGCAAAAACTTTCTAGATTTTTGCAACATAGCAAAGCTCATATAAAGGTTTCTTAAGTTGACTAGATGAGTTCATAGAATTTTGAGATTTTGATGAGTTGGGTTTCAAATTAAAATTAGCATCAAAACAGGACTAGTTATCATAGGTACCAAACATGAAAAATGAACTCCAAGGCCATTGCGACTTGTAATCAAGCTTGCAATTAGATTCTAAGAGATTGCAAGTCACATCCTTCCTACACTTCCTATTCCAAGATTATTCTATAACAAATAGTAAGGAAAAGAAAATAGAAAATAGGATAAAAGGAAAAGAAAGCAATAAAACAATGAAGAAAAATTTATGACAAAAGAATAACTAAGGTGTTTGTGCTTAGTAAACATCAAGACATTGGATGATACTTAAGTAAATTAACTTCTAAAACAATAATTAAAATACAAGGTATTATCACATTTGGACATTCATGAATCATTGTTTATTGACTTATCCATGTCTTATGACACTATACCTCTCAAAAATATGTAGTTTGCCTATATTAAAAGTAGTTATTAGTGATGGAGATGCCTCATACATTAACATGACAACCTTATCTTGTGACCATGAACAATAGAGAGTTTAGTATCCAAAACACTTTATTACTCAATAGTTCTTGTTTTATTTTATTTTTCCTCTTTTTTTTTAACAAAGATGTTTTTCGTAATTATGAAATTGCTGCACTACCATTAGAACATGGTTCATAAACAATGAAAACTTTACTTCTAGTGTAGTTCCAAAGTTGTAATGAGGCAAGATTTTTGTTAAAGGAGAATTCTCAAATTTGTACACCTATAATTGGTTATGATTTCTTATTGTATTGCCAATGGAACAAGGTCTGTAAAAAGTAGAAACATTGCTCTTAATATAAGCTCAATTCCTATGGAAGTCATTCATCATAAGTACTCCCATGGGTCATGTTTGATATCCCATGACATCTCTTCTCCTAATTTCCCAATTAAGTAAGACCTAGATCCTCAAGGTTATCATGAAATAACATGTTGATATAACAATATGCCTAGTACAAATCAAAAGAGTTGACCCATTATTCTAACTAAAAAACTAGCAAAATATGTTGATTGAATAAAATCTCATCATCCAATCACTATATTTATTCTAACACAAAATTCATAATATAAAATTAAAATGTTTTGAAGAAATAAGTTCCCAAAAACTCATGCCATAGAATAAGTCAAACCTCCATTGATTTGACTTATTAAAACCTAAATACCTTGAAAGATATGCTACCATAGATACTACCAAAGATTTGATAACAATAATGAAAAGTACCATGCATAAGTATTAATAAAAATATAATGTATGGCTAATAATACCTATCATCCAATACTTGTGGAAAAATAAAGCACATACCAACAAAGTTATTAATTTTTCACAACAATAAAACATGAAGGTTAAACAATCTCATAAGGACCTATTCAAAACTAGTTTGCATTTAGATTAAATTTAGCATGTTGAGAAGAAGAATTTGTTTAAATAATCATCTCACTATCAAAGGAGGACTTTTGTGAAAAATAATGTTTAAGTCATTGACCATTCACACATAAGAACTCAGAACTACCAGATTTAGAAATGTTAATCATACCATTACCTAAGATCTTAATAACCCTGAATGGTTCCTTTCATTTTGATACTAATTTCCTAGCAAACATTTTAAACCTCATATTAAATAATAAAACTAAATCACCTTCTAAGAAAATCTTCCTCATAATCTTCTTATCATGCCATATCTTCATCTACTTCTTATACAAACGTTGCCTATCTAAAGCATGCATATGATCTTCATTCAAATGGTTTAATGTAAATACACAAGTAGAAAGATATGGTTCCAAGTTTATTTCCAATTGACATTACATTTGAAAAGACATATTTTTTATAGAAGAATGAACAAGGCATTTCTTACCAAATATTATTTCATATGGGGTAAAGCTAAGAGATGATTTATATAATGTATGAGTAGCCCACTAATCACTAATTAAAACTTGGGGTGCTTGAAGCATGGGATTAAATCCTCTCTCAAGAATATAAATACCATTTTTTCATCATCATGTTGAGTTACTTTCTCCAAAACTCATTTGATGAAATAATAAATGGCAACTAAAATATACTTATAGGAATTTATTGAAGAGAAAGGATCCATAAAATCAATGCTCCAATAATTCAAGGACTCACACACCACTGAGACAAGCAACAATGCAATGTCTTACCATTTTTTAATTCCTCCCATTTGCTAGCATTGATCACATCTCTTACAATATGCATAAGTATCCTTGAATAAAGTAGACTAATAAAAACTAGCATGGAGGATTTTGTATGAAGTTTTCTTACTTGCAAAGTGGCCTCTATGTACTACATCATGATTTAAAGTAATTACCTCTTCTTTTTCTTTTTTAGGAAGACATCGTCGAAAGATATAATCCTTGAAAATATTGTACATGAATGGATCTTCCCAAATGAATCATTGTGCCTTCATGATGAGGGCCTATTTTTGTTCTTTAGTCCAAGAATTTGGTAATTTACATACAAATAAATAATTAGCAATATATGCATATCAAGGATCTTGAACCTTAGGAATAATAGCCCTAGCCCAACAATAAAATAACTACTCATCTAGAAATGAATAATTGAAGGTGTGAAATACCTTCAAATATACATTATGTTGCAATCTGAGCAAATGATCTACCACCAAACTTTTAGATCCCTTTTTATTACATATCACCAAATTGAATTCTTGCAATAAAAGGTACTAATGAATTAATCTTGAACTTTCACTTCATATACTATGAAAATATTTAATAGCAGCATGATCAATAAACACTATAGTACAAAAACCAATTAAATAATGTCAAAATTTATCTAAGCTATATATAACTTCTAACATCTCCTTTTCAGTAGGAGTATAATTAACTTGAGTAGGGGTCAATGCCTTATAAATATAATAAATAACATATGGAACATTATCTTTATTCTAATATAATATAGCTCCAATCACAAAATTTGTGGCATCTATCATAATTTAAAGTTCTTGCTCCAATCAGGTCCCTATAAAATTAGTGCTAAAGAAAGCTTAGTTTTTAACATTTCAAATGTATATTGGTAATATTCAATCCATTTAAAAATAATTTCTTTTTATAAATATTTCATCAATGATTGAGTTATTAATGAATAATCCTTGATGAATCATTTATAAAAACCAGCATGTCCCAAAAATGCACGTAGATCTTTCACATTTACTGGAGGAGTAAGATTTGAGATAATCCTAATTTTTTTAGTATTTACCAAATTCCCTTCTTGCTCATAATGTGGCCTAACATAACACTAGAAGAGACAAAGAAATGATGCTTTTTCCAAGATAATCTATGATCCTTATTAATACACCTACATAAGACTAATTCAAGATGATGCAAGACATCATAGAATGAATCATCATAGACTAAGAAATCACACATGAATACCTCAAGAAATATATCATTCATATCTAAAAATAGACATCATAGCCCTTTAAAATGTAGTAGGAGCATTACAATCATGATCTTTTGGGGTAATAGAAATTTGATTATAATCACTAAAAACTTCAACAAAAGAATAAAATTCATGATCTTGAAGTTTATTTAAAAACTAATCTAAATATGAAAGTGGAAAGTGATCCTTCATTTTCTGTTTATTTAATTCATGAAAATAAATATAAACATGTAACTTACCAGAATTTTTAGCACAATCGTAATAGGATTAATCCACTCATAATTAGAAATTAAATAAATAATACCTTTTTGAAATAATTTCAAAATTTCATATTTTATTGCTTGTTTCAAGGCTAGGTTTAGCCTCCTACATGGTTGCTGTCATGGTCTAGCCTCAGCTTCCAAATAGATATGATGATCAACAATGGATGAAGAAATTCCTTACTTAAGATCAAAATGTGAGCAAGCAAAAGCTTTAAGAAAAATCATTAAAACATGAATCAATCTATGTTCTTGATCAATGGTTGAACCTAAACTAATAATCAAGGGTTTATTGCTCTTATCATAAATATATTTTAAGTGAGAACAAAGTTCCTTTAAGTCTAAAGCTACCTTCTCAACACTTGCAATAGAAGAAGAATTCTCTAATTTAAATGAATCATTACCATGTAAAGCATCTTTTACTTGAGTACATATGAGTTGTCTTTATTCATCCATAGTTACCTCTTTGTATTCTTCCAATGTTAGTACATGATATGCCTCATCCTACTTGCATAATTCTAAAAAAACCATGTTTGCTACAGTAGTGTTTATCATATTAAGCTCATGAAATTTGGATTGGTTATTAAGGTTATAAAAATTAACTAAAAAATTCATATTTGCAAATGTTAAAGTCATCAATCAAATTTTTACATAAATAATTGCATCCATTATTACCAACATGTGCCTACCTAAAATCAAAGAATAAACATTATTCAAAGAAGATATATGATAATCTAGCATAACAAAATCAATAGGATACAATGCTTTATCGACTTGTACTAGAACATCATCAATAATAGCTTTTAGATAAATAGTAGACCCATCAACCAAAGAAATGGTAATATTAATAGGTCTAATATGATCATAACCCAATGAATGATAAATCTAAAATGGAATAATATTTACACTAACCCCTAGATCCACTAACACATAATGAAATTTCCTATTACAAATCATGTAAGGAATTGTAGGACTACTAGGGTCTATTGCCTTTTTAGGCATCCTTGCCTTCAAAATATTTGTGATATTTTTAGCAAGGTTAACATGCTTAGGTATTTTAATTTTCTTCTTCATAGAAGAATTTTCTTTAAGATATTTAGCATATTAAGGGGTATCTTCAATGGCTCTTAATAAGGGAAGATGTAAGGTGACATCTTTAAAAAGGTTCTTAAGTTGCTTATCAATAGCCTCATTCGATTCTAATCTATGAGGAAAATGTAATTAAAAAGAAGAAGAATTAATAGGTTCCTTTGAAGGAATATTTGGATGAGGCCCTTCCTTCATAGAAAGTTCCTTTCAAAAGATTCTTATAGATTTTTCCTCTAATTCTTTATTCTCAACAGATTGCTAAAAAGAGACTTGAATATCAACAACTCTTCCACTTCTAGTAACCAGATTACATTGGTTCATGTTGCTTGACAAAACCATGTGCAACTCTTGTCTTCCTTGATACTTAGGAATTCTTTGTATTTGTGCTGGTAATATGTACTTAGGTTGTAAGGCTTAAATAAGCTTAATTATATGATCATTTTATTGCTACAAAGTGTATTACAAATTTTCATTTTGTTGTAGCATTTGTTGTTGAAACTCATGATTTTTATTGGGTCTCCAAGATCCATTGAAATTATTATTATAACTCTCATAGTTATAGTGAAATGATGGAGGTAACTGGTAATTGTGGTTTTGATTGGAATTCCATCCTCTACCTTGCAAATTTGAACTTCTCTGATGTCCACCTTGACTTTCTACAACATTAGCTTATTCTTTAATAAATGACAAAATGAGGCAATCATGGGTAGTATGGTCAATCTCCTTAAAAATTACACAAGAATAAGAAAAATCCATACTTGTAGCCTAGGGTTGGTTGGTATTATGAATTTTCTCATTTGTACAAGTTGATGATGCTTGTTATTAACTCTTGAAAGGTTGGCCCTACAAAATAGTATTAAATGTCATAGATAAAGATGATAATTCGTTATTAACATTTTCAAATTTTTTCCAAACTTATCAATATCATATATTCTAGCATATTGACCTTTTTATTAATAAGCCAAAATTTTCCCTAATTCACTATTCGATCTAATGCATCAAATGCTACTTTTGGTGTCATTCACATAATTGTACCACCATAAGAAAAATCAATACTCTACCATGTAATAGGTGTCAAACCATCAAGAAAAAATCCTAGCAATTGACATACTAAAAAGCCATGATCAAGTTTCTGTACTCATATATCTTTAAAATGCTTCCATGCCTATTCATAAGTCTCATTTTCAATTTGTTGAAAGCTTGAAAGTTATTTTTTATATTGGTGGATTTTTGTAGAAGATAAAAATTGATTTAAAAATTCATCATTAAAACCTTCCCAAGATTGAATAAAGTATTACTTTAATGATCTATACCTTGATAATGCATGATCTTTAAACATAAGGGGAAAGACACTCAGTTTAGTACATTTTGTAACATTATTACCACATGTAACTATTAATGTTTCAAATGCTTGTATATGATGATATGGGTCTTCATCATCTATACCGTAAAACTAAAAAAATGATAATAAATTTTTAATCTTAAGGTCTTATCCAATAGGAAACAAAAGATGGGAGAGAGTAGTAGTTGATTTCCTCATTAAATCTTTTAGTGAAAGTTGAATAGGCATTCCCTGATATGAAACTTGAATATGAAATTGTACAAAATGATTAAATTGGTTTTCTAGAGATACTAGATGATTTGAAAAAGGATGTGGTATTTGTTAGAATCCTTGGTATGGAAATTATGGTTAAGACATAGATTGTGTTTAAATAGCCTACACATTGAATAGATTTGTATACTTTGAGGAATATTCATCAATGATTGTGTTTTAGAATAAGGCTGTTGGGGTACTTGAATAAATGTGATTTGATATGCTGCTAGTGGTAGAGTAGTTGTGCTACAAGACATAGGAATGAATTATGGATTAAAAGAAATAGCATGTTGTGCTACAAGTTTGATGAATCAGTCTTTTTGTTGCGTCAATGGCATCCCATCAACAATATCTTGTCGATGTGATCCATTGATGTGCACTCATTGATGGGGCACCCTATTTTCACCTATAAATGCACACCTACCTATTGCATTTATGACATTCCTTTCATATTTGTAGCGAAGCGCTTCTAGTTTTTCCATTTGAGAGTTAGAATATTTTCTGAGTACCCATAGTAGAAGTCAAAGAGTTTACAGATGTTTATTCAAGCACTGCTATACCTAAGCACTTCAATGTGGATGAAAATAAAGATGAGCATTTCTGATAAACCTTACATCATTTGGACTAGATTAATTATTTCCTTATGCATTTAATATTCAAGTAATTTACTTTAATATTTTTAATTAATTAATTAATTAATTGATTAATAATGATTAAATAGTAAACATATGTTTGACCACTTTGAGCATACATTTAATGCTTGGTAATCCTAGTAACACTTAACATTTGGTAATCCAATAGTGCTATACATGTTCAAGATGTATATGACAAGTTGGAATGAATGCTTATGTTAGGATTAGTTAAGTGTTAGCTAGTTTTTTGATTAATTTAGCAATTAAACACTTTATTCTTTATTCTTTTTCATTAGGCTACTTAATTCATAAAAGCTAAAAATGATAAAAATCATATACCTCAGTTACACTTAACCATATCCTTGAACTTCACAAGTGGAATTGGGAAGACAACAATTGCCATAGTTAGTTTTACCTCCTAGAACTAGTGTACTTAGAAATCTAAATTATTTGGAATTTGATAGGATCATTGAGCAAATTCTAATGATTTGTATGATTGGATGTAGGGTGTACTCACCGCTCATCATTGACATTGTTTTTGGGGACTTTACTTTGATACATGCACTATCTAGGACTTAGTAAAATTTATTTAAGATCGTTGGATTGAGCATTAAAGTTGAAATTATTCAAATAATAATAATAATTGTAAAAAGCACACTATTATTTTATTGTAATTCAAAATGTCTTCTTCTCACAAGGATGATTCTCTACTAAAATTCATGCATACATCTGATTAATGGAATGAACGATCAAATTAGCTAGTGTCCCACTAATGCAAAGTAGTGTATACTCATCCTGATGAGTATGTGCTTAACTTCACCTTTTTCCTACATTAGGATGAACATATGTGGTGGAGGAATATGAAGGATAACATTACGTTGTCACCTAATCGACTAGTTCTTGCGATGCTCCAACAAACTCTTATGAGGTTGGGCATCCATGGGCTTCATGCTGAATATGTTGTGCAGGACTAGGAATCTAGCAATTACCATCCCATTGAGGCACAATGTAAAATCAATTAGAAAAAAGAGAAGCACTATGAAGCCGCTAAGGGGAAATAGTTCAATAGCCCCTTGTTCCTATTAGGCCAAAAGGATAGTGAGGATCGCTTCTCTAGGAATTCTCATTTCACTAACTCTGCTCCCCTTAGTTTTGATGAAGGGGACTTGAACTAGAACTTACAGTCGATTATAAAAAATCCTACTTTAGTCAAGAATGGGTCTTGTGATCATGGGGGATCCAAAGGTAGGATTTGTGACAATGATAGGGATAAACATCAAAATAATGATCATGGACGTGACCATAAAGAGGGGTTGGCAAGCACTGCAGTGCTGGTCCTCCTTTCTCTTCATCTTTGTCATTCTCTTCTTCCTTCTCTAGCTCTGACCAAAGATATAGAGGATGTGATCATGATTGAGATGATCAATGGGATAGAGATGATTGTATGGCCTACTAGAACAGTCAAGATTAGGGGCTTGGACATTCAAGGAAGGTCCACCATCATAAGAGAAGGGATAAAAGAGGGCATCATAGACATCGTGATCATCATAGAGGCCATGATTATGATGAATCTTTGTTTACAACTCAAAATATTCTAAATATCATAGAGGTAGTAAGAATTCCAACAAGGCATGTGAAAGATAGTCGAATCAAGTGATTAGATATGAAAAATATTCCCAAGTTCAAAGGGAGATATAACTTTGATTAGAAAAATCATTTTTAAGCCTTTCATGATGATTATGCCTTACAGAACGTGGAAAAAAATGTTAGAAATTAAATCTATTTCCAAGGACACTCATAAAAGAAGCTAAAAGTTGGTACCAATCCTTAGAGTTGGAATCAATCCATAGATGGAGTATGATGCTTGAGCTCTTTAATGATAAGCATCAAATGTACTCTCAAGTGTTCAACCTAAGAAAGAAGATCCAAGGTTGGAGACAAGGAATACATGAACCCTTGGATGTAGCCATGGGTAGGTACTATTATCTTTTTCATTGATTCTATGCCCATGGTTATTCTTAAAGGGAGTAGCTTTGCCATATCATAGATGGGCTCTACTCAAAAACAAGAAGAACTCTTGGGGTCTATATCCAAGGAAGACTATCAAAACTTAAAGCCCATTAGATCCAAAGGTTGATTGAGCAGGTTTTTAAAGAAGAAAAAGAGCTAAGAAAGAGAGAATGTGTGGAGAAATACAATTGAAATCCTTCCATCAGAAAAAGAAAAGTATGTTTGTAACAATGAGGAGGAGGCACCACTTGATGAGATGGTGCAACAAAAGACCTTGCTAATCTAAAAGTTTGTTTTAGAAATTTTGGCTAAGGTAGATAAAATGTGGGACTCTTTGGATGAAAATTTTCAAAGCACTCTAAAAATAGCAGAGGCATCCAAAGAGCAAAGTAGCAATTGTGATTGCAGGAGAAGAAAGGAAGCTAAATGTACCTACCAAAGGGATAATGGCAAGGCTACTACAGTAGAGGAGGTTATGGAGTCTAAATTAGATGATGGTGGTGGATGTGACATTTTCAATACAAACATCCTAATGGATTTTGATCCATTATGTTACACTTGTAGGAGTCTATGGTTTAGCTCTAAATCCTAGATAGGATAGAAGGCAAGCATCCAGAAGGTATGCATCCAAGGTAGTTCCATCAACAAGAAGCCTATTATCCAAGTGGAGCTTCACCAAAATATTTTGAGTAGTATCATTAATGGAAAAATCCATACTTGTGGGGGATGCCATCACCAAGGTAGTAATACCCTTACAAATAGCTTGATCCATATGTGTACTATGTTCATCAATCGATTTCCTTGTGTGACTCTTCCAATCATGCCTCATTCTAGCATCACTACTATCCTCCTAAGTACTACAATGCTTAATCACCATTTCCAAGAGGAGAATCCCCATACCCTTATCACCCTCCTCATCCTTCTACACATGTCCCTCCACCTTCAACTTAATTACCACTTGGTCTATCCATGTAGGGTGAAATTCAGGCCTAACTACAGCAACAAAATGCTACTAGGGCTATTAACTTACAATTGGCTCCTCAGCTGAGTTGCTCAAAAACCAAATCCTAAAAAAGATCATTCTTCCAAACCAACAATCTTACAAATCCCTCATAGACTCATGTAGCTAATAATTCTACTTCTTCCTCATCCTTTGCATCCACTCCATTTGAGTCCCCTTCAAACCAAACACCTCCCAAGGTGCATACTATCATGCTAACCCATGCGATAAGTAATTAAATAAAGGTTGGTTACCTTCCTAAGAAAAGATCTAATCTTGGGAGTTCCTTAATCTATTTTTAAATTTCTAAGAATGAGCTATGCAAGGCTCTTCTTGATTTAGGTTTTAGTGTTAATTTGATTTCTCACTAGATGTACAAAGCTTGGAACTTGCCTCTACTCAACAAGAGTAACATTCATCTTGGTTTAGTCCATCATCGTTTCCTTGGGACTAGTAGAGGACATTTTGACCACCATCTATGGGTGGTCCTATCCTATTAATTTGCTAGTTATCCTAGTTAACAATTGCAAGGGAAACTTTATAATCATCATGGGAAGGGCTTGGCTAAGATTGATGCATGGTTGGATATTAGATACCTTTCCTTGGGGATTTGTAAGGAAAATGCATTTAGAAAGATTCAGAAGAAGAGAGTTCTATGCATCACGTACAATGACATAGGGTGCAACTATGTGTAGAAACTATGAACCATAAAAAGTACATTAATCACAACATATAGATAATGTGTAGATGAGACAGAAATTCAAAGGTTCCTATACACAACAACTACAATGTAAGAGGACATCTAGTGGTTGATAGCTGAGCTTGAAAGTAGCATACTTTGCATGGAACCAATTGAGAGCTTAATGAGTGCATATATTAAAGGCATGGATGAATTGGAGTGAATTCATCACCAAATCTCTAATGATGAACTTGATGATACTTATTAGAAAGAGTTGAAAATCCATAAAAGCTTCAAATAGGAGCCCTTAGAGTTGAAAGTTCTCCTTTCTAGCATGAAGTGCACTTTCATAAAAGATGGAAACCTAGTGATAATCAATGCTAATCTTACTACTCAATAGAAAGAGAAGGTATTGAAGGTGGTTAACAAATGACCAACAACCTTTGCTTGGTCATATCCCAAACTCACTTGGATTTATCCTAGGATATGCCAACANACCCTACCTTAAGGAGTTGTTTAATCTTCTCCTTGAAGATTTTCTTAAACTTGGAATTCAATTGTTGTTGTAGCTTCCTCTTTAACTTTATGAAAGGATTAGTAAAGATGCAATGTTGGCATATCCTAGGATAAATCCAAGTGAGTTTGGGATATGACCAAGCAAAGGTTGTTGGTCATTTGTTAACCACCTTCAATACCTTCTCTTTCTATTGAGTAGTAAGATTAGCATTGATTATCACTAGGTTTCCATCTTCTACGAAAGTGCACTTCATGCTAGAAAGGAGAACTTTCAACTCTAAGGGCTCCTATTTGAAGCTTTTATGGATTTTCAACTCTTTCTAATAAGTATCATCAAGTTCATCATTAGAGATTTG
>MNCI01009298.1:0-20211 GCA_015680685.1 Gnetum montanum
GCATGGGATGCGATATCGTGGCCCAGTGCAAGTCGCATCTCATCACTATTCCATTGGGATTTGTAGATGATATTGTGACTACTATTAGTGAATGGTCATATTCAGCAGATTTCCTAGTGATCCATATGCATAATTATGAGGGAGACTTCTTAGTCATTATGCAGAGGGCTTGGCTGAGTACAATGAATTGCAAGTTATGAATTAGGGACCTATTATTAAAAATCTTCAAGGAGAAAAAATTTAGTAAAATAAGAAGGAGAGAGTTCCATGCATCACATATAATGGCATAGGGAATAACCACATATAGAAGATATTGATAGTCAAAAGCATAATCATTATAGTATATGAAATGTATGCTGAATCCACCAGTGTTCAAAGGTATGTAAATGTAGCAACTACAAAATAAGAAGGCACCTAGTGGTTGACTATAAGCAATTGCTCCATTTCTACAATGTGTAAGAAACTAGTAAAGATCCTCACAAGTGTGTACATAGATCAGATAAATGAAATAGAGAAAATCGAGTACCAACTCTCAAATACAAAAAATAGAAAAGAATTAGAGGTAGGTTGGGAAGAGTTGGATGTTTTAGAGACTTTCGAACTAGAGCCCTTGGAGTTGAAAACATTAGCAAAATCTTTAGAATATGTATTCTTAAATAATAAAAACTTGATAATTATAAATTTCCATTTCACTAATGAATAGAAAGAGAAGCTATTGAAAGTAGTCAAAAAATTACTAATATCATCTTCTTAGTCATATGATGAGATAACAGGGACAAATCCATGCATATGCCAACATTAGATCTACATAGATTGTACTATCAAGCCTAAGAGATAGCCACAAAGTAAGTTGAAACCAAAATTAAAACAAGTTTTTAAATAGAAGATAAAGAAGCTTCTCAAAGCTAGATTTATCTATCATGTGGTAGAAAATGAATGCATAAGATGAATTTTCATTATACCAAAAAACAAAGGTAATGAAGAGTTTGCATAGGTTTTAGGTTGCTAAACATACCCAATTTTTAAGATCATTTTCCTTGTTATTTTTGGATCAAGTGTTGGACACCATCATAGGACATAGATACTATAGTTTTTTGGATGAATATAGTGACTAGAATCATATCCACATGATTTAGAAGACTAGGCTAAATTATTGCTTACATGTTCCTAGGAAATGTTTGCATATAGAAAGATGTCTTTTGGTTTGTGTATTGCTCCTATAACCCTCTAACATCTTGTCCTCAACATCTTTCTGCAATAAATTAATAGTGGTGTAAAATTCTTTATGAATGACTTCTCCACATACAGCGCTAATTTTAAACAACCTTTAGATCATCTTGAGTAGATATTGAAATAGTGCATAGAGACTAACCTGATGCTCAATTGGCAAAAGAGTCATTTAATGGTCCAAGAGGCCATTATCCTAGGATACTAGATCTTAGAAGAGGGGATTGAGAGAGATCCTAAAAAGATAAGGTTCATCCAAGGAATCACCAAATAATCTCAAATAGTCAAAGATGTGGGGTCATTCCTTGGGATACTAGTTAATATAGGCACATTGTAAAAAATTTATCAAGTATCATCAAACCACTGGTAGAACTCACTTAAAAGAATGCAAAATTTAAATGGACTAAGGAATGCAAACAAGCATTCTAGTACTTAAAATAGAAGCTCATAGAAATTCCAGTTATACTTGTAGTAGATTGGTTTAAACCTTATCATATTATGGCAAATGCTTCAATTAGGCATTGGGAGTAGTGTTTACATAGATAGATGGCCAAGAGCATCCATATTATATCCATTGTACAAGTAGAAGCATTCTAGGTGCATAACTAAATTACATCATAATAAAAAAAATTAATGGTGGTGGTATATGCTCTTAAAAAATTCAAGTACTATGTGCTTGGATACTCTATTTTTGTGCATACTAATCATAGTGCCATTTAGTTCTTCATGTATAATGTAATAGTGAGCCCCCAAGTTATATGGTAGTTGGTGATCCTATAGGAGTTTGATTTAAAATTATGGACAAAAAGAGAACTAAGAATGTTGTTGTTGATAATTTGTCTTAATTAAGATGGAACCACAAAGCTCATGAAGAACCTCTATCTAATCAATTCTAAGATGTATTTCCTTTTTTCAAGGCAATTGAGATCATGATAGCATTTGGAATCATGAATTGGTATGATAAATGTTTCTTCTACTTACTTACTTTGGAGACTCCTATAGAATGTGATTGTAAAAAGACACAATATTTTCTTCATCAAGTTAAACATTACATGATAATAGGGGATAACTTCTATAAAATTTGTATGGATGGCTTGGTCAGATGGTATGTACTAGATAAAGATCAACTCCAAGTTCATGAGGATGATCATGAAGATTCTTGTGGGAACCATTATTTAGGAAGGAGAATGGACACTAAAATCCTAATGATAGAAAATTTTAGCCAAATTTTTTTTTGGAATGCTCATTGTTTTATCCATTCTTATGAATTATGTCAATGAGATTAAGGAATGACAAATGAAGGGACCCTAGAAGTGGATTTAACTAGTAGAGCCCTTCAATATGTGGGAAATTGATTTCATGGGATCCATCACTCTAATATCTAATGGGAAGTCTTACATTAATATTATTGTTGTGCTAGAAATCCTATGAAAATACTTCTAGTGTTGTTTCCTGAAGAAGAGCAACATCTACATCATTCACTTGCAACATTATTTTTTAAAAATTGGGTTTTCTAAGGCCCTTGAAGGCTAGCACAATTCAAGATAAGATAGTCATGTTGAGGGAAGCATTTGGATGATGCTATCCACTATCATATCTTGTTCCATTGATGAATTCGATAAAAGCATAAATTAGATTCAAAAAATTTGGAAAGGAAAAAATTAAAAAGTACATCAAAACACACTCACTGAACTCTTAAAATAGAAAAATGCAATTTAATATTATCATTAACCAAATTTAGAAAACTCAAAAAATTAGAAATTTAACATACCTAAAATAATAGATGCTACGGTATGTCAAAATTGCAATTGTGGAATACAAGTACCAAATTTCATATATAAGTGTAGGAGGTAAGGTGGTGGTGTAGGGGGAAGGGTAGGGATGGGGTAGGGGTGGGGTGGGGATGTGGGGAGGAAAGGGTGGGAAGAGGGAAGTTGGAGGAGGGTGGAGGTAGGAAAGAAAAGTAGTGTATAGAAAGTATTTTATTTTATTTTAATTCTTTTGAAGTGTGAAAACTTTTAAAAGTCAAGAGTAGGCTTTAAGCTTTTGGCTCTCAACTAATAAATTTGAAAAATAACAATGTCTTATTAGAGCAAGATAGTTACTTAATGAGTTACAAACAAGATAGTTACTAAACCAATCAATCATCGTCATCCTAGCCTTATTCTACAAAAAAGAATCCATTACATGAATTCATTTTTTTAATCATACGTATTTATAAAGAGCAATATCTTTGTTCATTTGCAATTTCTTCAATGTTATAATCTATTATTGATAAAAAAGCATGTTACCATATGAACATGATATTGATATTGATACTTTTTTACACTTGTGTAGAACCTAATGATTTGACAACAAATGAAATTTATTAAAATACATCAATAGAAATAAATCCAAAGTACAATAGATGTGTCCAATATTCATGCAACTTGAACACATCTTCTCTATAATTCTCTAGAACTAACATTGGTAGCTTGAATAGCTAACACAGATCCATTAGAGATTTGTCATGTGTTTATTTTGCAACATTATAATAATACATATTACTCATCTTCTATCACTTACAGTAAATATAGTTATATTCTATGTTCATGTTACTCATTGTTCCCATCTTTTTGTATTAACTTAAAGATGGTGCAATCTCATTTTCTCTACTAATTAATGCTCTCTTGTATTTTAGAATAGTTTCATGTAGATATTCCATTTCATCATGTTTATTACCCCTAATATTTTTTCAATAAAATTAAAGATTTTTTTATATTTGTGCTTCATTTTGAAAGCTTTCTAAAACTTTCTTTTTGAAAAGTTTTCAAGCTTTTTCTAAATTTACTATTTCATCAATATTATTAATTCCCTATTTTTGTAACCACAATAGTCCTTCATGGAATCATCCTTGATACATTATTTTAACTTCCAATGGCAACACATTAGTTTCAGATAAAAGTATTGCATATGGGAGTTGAGGTTTCTTCTATAATTCAACCAACAAGAATTGTGTTTGATGTTTTTAAACTTATTTTCATGATACTTGATCATGACTTAGGCCCCACACCACACATCCATAAAACACTATAGTTTAGACAATTGTTTGAAAAAGATATTTTCAAATTGTTCAAATATAAATATTTGAATTACACATTTTTTCTTCATTGTATAGAAGTCCTTCCATTCGTTTGTAACTCATTATGTTATACAATGCTCACACTTATAATTTTGAGAACATTTGACCCTCAAATATTACAATTTCAAGTTTTTTATTATTTAAAGTGTAATCTTGCTTATTAGCTCCACAAATTAGTACTTTTGTTAATTAGTATGGATATGGATTCAATTCCAATACCTAGCATTAAGTTATATAAGCTCAACTTAAGTTTCAAGAAAGTTTCTATGTCAATTTTATATATCTTAATTACATGTAATTCAGATTCTAACTAGGCTTCCTCCTTCTTAAAACCCCAAAATATGAGTAAAAAGAAATATTCAGAAAATTGTTAAATAAAAGAAACTTCAACTAATAACTTCTAGATAAAGTCATAAATTTGTGAAGACAATTTTTGGTAAAATATAATTTTTAATGGAAACCTGGTTGCCTAATACGTTACTTGCCATATTATCAAGCCATGGATGAAATTCAGCAATTAATTAGCTTGGACTTGAATCTTTTCAAAATTTTCATAAAAAGACGTAACTTCATTCCTTGTATGAGGGATTTCAAAGAGACAAATAACATTAACCACATTTCAATGTAAACCATCCTCAAAAAATGAGTAATGAAGATTTTGCTTTGTTTTTTGGTGTTTCCTCGAAAAATGTGTTATAGCTTTACAAGAACACTTTTTGTCTATTCAGTAAAATAATGTATACATGATTTTTTAATGGTTTAATCCAAAGATTTTTAATATCTATACTTATTTCATTCATCAAATTTAACAAATCAAAAAACTCACATATGTTATTTCTTGGATGCACCTAATGGCACTGAGAGGAGTGTGTATAAAAGTTAGAGCTAATCGGAGTTTAGCAAAAGCCCCAAATAGAAAACTTAATTCAATAAACTTAGCTTTTAAGGTGGTTCAATTGTTAGAATGGATGGCATACATATACCATGAAACTTTCCTAGATCATAGGGGCACAGTAATTTTATTAATTAAAAAAATAGGGCTTCCTTTACAATCTTGGACTAAGCACAACTACTAAGCTCCAAGTCATAGAAATTTGCTTTCATAGCATAGAGGAAGAGGAAACACTCTACCTTATCTTAATACACATACTCAAGAGTTATAGAGCTTTTTTAATAGGAAGAGAACAAAACTTTTATAGAGAAGATATAGAGAGTGAATGAGAACTGAGAAGAAGAGAAGAAGAAAAGAAGAAATTCTAGTTTAAGCACAAGAGGGCTAGAACCACAATTATCCAAATCATAGACTAAGAACTTCAACTTATAGCAATATATCCTATAGCCATTTTAGAGTTGTTCTTCAAGCCATTACTCATACATTGAAGAAGAAAAAGAGAAAAAGCTGTAGCCATTATAGATTCGTTGAGAATAGTAGCTAAAGAAGAAGAAGCTATAATTGTGACATTTTGGCCTCCATCACTACCTTTGGTATGAGCTTGAAGTGAGCATTAAAATCTTGGCAGAGGAAGTAATCTATCCCTTCACATTTCATGTCAATGATCATTGATTTCCCATGGAAACATTTGACATTCACTAAGGATAATTTGACATTCACTAAGGATAATGACTCTTTTGACTTGAACTAAATATGCCTATATTTTTTGTTAGTAGACTCAATTAATAACTATGATAGTTTCAGCCTTTGCTTTTTTATATAATGGTCCTTTGCATTTTGAACTTCTTTTTTGAGCTTATTTTCCTAGTGCTTTTGGATAAGATGGGCTTTTATTATAAATGTTCTTTCTATCTTATAGTCCATTACCTTATTTTCTTGTTACAACCATAGATTATAATACTTAACTATTTTCTCCTCTAAAACTTATAATGCCTCTTTTATTTTATATGTGGGATAGCTATTTTCAATGTAGCTCCTATGGAGCCAAAATAAGATTCTAAATGGGTTTAGCTTTGAGAGAGCTATTAAAGGCAACTTATATTCTTTGCAATGAGCTTTCTTCCTACTTAGGTTGATGTGGTAGTGAGTTCTTTAAAGAAATGATTCTGAAGTTTTTTTAATTCTCATGGCTTCATTATCATCATCATTATTAAAAGCAATAAGTATTCTTGTGTGTGTGAAATAATAAAAGTGTTGACATGGCAAAACCATTTTTCATGAGATTTGTGCATAATAGTAATAGATTAAAATGTATAATATAAAAAAATCATACATACTTAAATGAGAACATAAAACTTTTAGTTTTTTCTCTAATGCAGGATGCATTTTTGGAATTTTCAAATTTTTTTCTTCAATACTTAATACCAAGGAATTGAGAAAATAGAAAATATATGCTACAAAGTTGAGAACCTTATAGATAGAATGAAATTTCAAAAACTCAAAGAAATTATAAGAAAAGAGAATAAGATTTTGTTTTTACTACAACATCCTTTGGTCCTTTCCCACCAAAGCCTAGAACATAGGGTTACACATTCTAGTTCCTATGTTTGCAATAAATGTAGTGCCTTGTTGACTACCATGTATGAAAATAGGCATATGACACATACGATATATGCTTGTCTCTTTCTACTTATAGCCATCATCCCATGGTAGTTGCTTGATGCATATTTTGAAATTTTTTGAAAATTCAAACTCCTACTACATCTATAGTTTTAATGGATGCCAAGAAAAAGACAAGAAAATAGCATCGAAAATAGCTACCACAAAAAGGAGAAGGAGAAGAAAATGCAAACTATAATAATGCAAAGTTCATGAAGGTAAATGCAATGTTGAGGATCTTAAACATGATCATCTTTTTTGAAATGATGCATAAACATGTGGTAAGGATCCTAATGTTGTAAGACCAAAATTGAAATCAAAATCTTCAAACTTAAAAAAAGAAATTGAAATAAGAAAGAAAAATAGTTCTTTATTATTTCCAAAATCATGATAGGATTACAAAGTCAAAAGCAACTTGCCTAAGGATAGATAATGACTTGAGAAAATGACACTCACATCTCTTGACAAAACACATAACTCATAATGGTTGAATGTCTTATAGCATGGAGTTTCAATGGAAGCTCAATTGGAGCTCCACCATATCTTCTCAACTCTCTCCCAAACTCTTACATAATTCTCTTCTCTCTTCTTCTCCAAATAAAAGGTTGAATTCTTTTTAGTTTCTTCCAAGTGTTTCTTCATCTTTCTTTCTATTTAAAATTCAAATTGAAGTCCATTGGAATTCAAATGAGACATCTTGGAGAAGTAAAAGACGTCTTTCCTAAAATAAACAAATCTTAGACAAGACATCTTGGAGTTAAGGGAGACATCTTCCTTTAGCATGAGACATCTTGACCTACCTGGAGATGTCTTGGTTAACTTAGAAACATGTTAGCAAAGATAATTATCAAAGATGAAAGCTCTTCTCAAAAGTTCCACAAGTGGAATGCACTTCTAATTAACTTCTCTTGCCTCTTGGACATGAAAAATAGTACAAAAACATACACACACCTAACAAAGAAACAACAAACACACAAAATATAGTTTGAGGATAGTACATGGGCTAGGTGATATCCTTATCATGTCTCACACCCTTAGAATTGAAACTTGTTTTATGTTGGCTGTACACTTGGGATAGCATTAAGATCCCACAAGGCCAAATACTTTTCATGAACTCAAATTTTTAGATCCTTCATCATTTCAATGCATCAGATATTATAGCACAATAAGCTGTCTTGGTAACGTATATGGTCTTGGATCATCAAGTACATCTTTGAGGATCTCTAGACTATCCTCCAAATCAGAGGTAAGCACCTTGCCATGGTAATGGCTCAAATTTGAAACATTTAATACACAAGAAAATGAAAAATGGTTTAGAATGTCAAGTTCATAAGCATTATTATTAAATTTGGCCCTAAACTAAAATGGGCAAATCTTCTTAGATTTGAGCTTGGAGAAGTTTATATTCCTCAACCTCTCCTTGTCCAAATGAAGCCACACACAATCTCTAACACTGAAGACCAGCTTTCTTATTTCCAAGTTCTTTGTACTAGCAACTTCTATGGCTTTGCCTTCAAGTTTTGTGTTCACTTGCTTATGCAAGTCCCTCATGCTTTTCACAAAATCAAAGCTAACATGGGCACAATCATCAAATTGTTTCAAGTCATCTACCATTCTAGAGGCATAGCCATTTTTTACCTCAAATGGACTCTTCCCAATGCTAGAGTGACAAGAATTATTGTAACTAAACTCAGCATATAGCAAATGATTTTTCCACCTATTTGGTTTATTCTCACAAAGACACCTCAAAATATTGAGTAATGATTTGTTTACAACATCAGTTTGGCCATCAATTGGTGAATGATAGGCACTAGAAAAAGATAATTTGGTACCCGAAAATTTCCACAATGACATCCAAAAATGACTTGTAAATTTAACATTCCTATCATTTACAATGTTTAATATGAGACCATGTAATCTTACAACATTTTGAAAATAAAAATGAGCAACATGGGATGAATCATTACTTCTTTTACAAGGAATAAAATGGACCATTTTAGTGAATATATCAACAACAATAAAAATGGAATCATGCCCAACTCATGTCTTGTGATTCCTCAAATAAAATCCATAGAGACACTTTTCCTTAATAAAACCATTAGAGAGTAATTTACTTACTTCTTTGTTTAATTCTTCCCTCTGATTTGGGGCCATGTGGTAGGCTATTTCATTTGGAATCATAGCTCCTAGTATGAAGTTTATTTAGTGTTGTACAAATCTCATTGGTTGAAGCTCTTCCAATTTTTCCTTGAAGACATAAGAAAATTCCAATGCCAAAGGCTGCACCGCTAGAGAAAGTTTATTTGTATACTCTTAACTTGTTGCAAGCATTGACATGATGATAAAACCATGCTTGGCCTCTTCTTGTTCTTATAGGTACTTTTGCTTACTAAGCAAGATTAATGAAGCATTAATAGGGACATTTTCCTTGTTCCAATGGCAAGTCATAGGGATGAGTTCATGTATCCAATCTTCTCTTAAGATAGACCAAACATTTCTTGCACCACTAAAAGAAGCTTTATTATCAAAGTTCCAAGGTCTTCCCAAAAGAATATTAACATAATTAATCAAGATGATATCACAATGTACCTTGTCTCTATAGGAATCAATTTTAAAGGATAAAATACATCTCTCTTTTACCTCTTGGAAATGATCCTTGTAAGGCCAATGGACACTATAAGGCCTAGGATGTGGAAATGTCTTTAAACCAAGCTTAGAACCAGCCTTTGAAAAAATCACATTTTCTTGGGCTCCACTATTAATTAAAATATGAATGCATCCCTGACTATCTAGACATTTGAATCCAATCCTAACGAGCATCTTTCTTCTAGGACCTTCATTGACATTAACATTTTTCATAAAAGAGCAAGAATTAATTTCAATGATATCTTCAATCATTGGTGCATGAAGATTACCTTTATTAGAGGATTCTTTCTTTTCCAAGATCTAAAGCTTTTTGCCTTTGGAGATCTTTGGCCTTTTGTACTCCCATTGCTTGTTCCCCTTTTCTCCACAATTGAAGCATTAAAGTTTGGATGCATAGCCATTTTCTTGACTCCTTCCATTCTTGGAGTAGTCTTTCTTGGAATCTTGGTCCTTCTTGAAATTTTCTTACTTCTCCTTTGTGTCTTCTTTAGCATTTCCCTTTTCCTTAGATCCTTTCTCACATTTAGAAGCTTTAGAGTCCTTGCCTTGATAAGATTTGGGACCTCTATTATAGCCTTTGAGTTTCTTCTCAACCTTAAGAGCCAATTCAAAAGCCTCATATAATGTTTAGGGCTCATAGAATGTTAATTCTTATTAATATTCTCTCTTTAATCGTCCTTGGAAATTGGATGTTTGTTCATAATCATCCCATTGAACTTTTTCAGGTTGGAAAGATGTACAAAAATCCATGTAAAAGTCTTTAACACTCTTATCATCTTGCCTTAGATATTTCAATTTTTAAATTACTTCTTACTTATGTTGAGTCTTTTCAAATTTTTGTTTGAGCATGAACTACATTAGTGAATAATCTTTGATAGAAGTTGCATTACTTACAAGGTAAGCATGGCTCTCATTTTCCCACCAAATTTTTGCCATACCATAAAGCTTGGTTTAAGCGTATGGTACCTTTTGATGATTTACCACATCTTCTAGCTCAAAGTGCTTATTCAAAGTCTTAAGCCAAGAAAGAAAAGATTCAATATCTTTCATCCCATTGAAGGTCTTTACGTCTACATGATGCATTCTAGAGGCATGCCTAAAATCGTTTGCAAGAGTAATTTCTAATTCCTCCTTTGGGTTTCCTTGAGGTCTAAAAGTAGATCGTTTGTTCCTTTCTCCTAGAAATTTGTACCTATGGAACCTTGATCCAACAATTGGAGAATGAGAGTTTCCATCATATTTCTCATCTTCCCCAATGTCGTCTTCTCCAAAAGGAATGTCATCATCAAGATAAGGCATGGATGGTTTGCCTTAATGAAGAAAATTCAAAGTTGGCATCTTCCCTAGTTGTCATTGATGTTTGAGGTTGATGTTTCTTTTGTTCAAGCCTTTCATATTCTTGGCTAAGCCCTAGACTAATTTCTTCTTAGCTGTCATAATCAAGTTGACCTAAATGATAAATTTAATAAATATCCAAAAGAAATTATAAAAGGATTAAGAGTACCCACAAGCCAAGGTGGAGTACCCAAACAATTCCCACAAACCCTATTATCTAAAGAATGTTAAAGGATATCTTAAATAATGAGATCTCTCAATACCAAATTTAATTGATAACATCAATTAACTAAAATAAGGCTAATTAAATCCTAATTGGGTATGAAAATTAACATCAATTGAAATTACAAACCAAAATAAACTTTAGGAAGAGTAAATTCTTATGAATGGTTGTAGTAGATTCCTTTCCTTGAGGCAGTTTTTTTGAAAATCCTTGCTTAAATACCAATCTAGAGAGGATCCTAATGCTCTAAGTTCAAAATTGAAATTCCAATCTTCGAACTTGCAAAAAGAATTGAAGCAAGAAAGGAACATAATTCTTTATTCTTTTCAAAATCATGATAGAATTACAAATATGAAAGCAGCTTGCCCAAGGACAAAGAAGGGCTCAAGAGAATCACACTCACAACTCTTCACACAACACATAACTCATAATTGCCAAAAGTATTATAGCATGGAGACTCAATGGAATCTCAATTTGAGCTTCACCCTCTCTTCTCAACTCTCTTGCAAACTCTCACACAATTCTCTTCTCTCTCCTTCCTTCAAATGAAAAGTCAAGTACTTTTGATAGCTGCTTTTAAGTATTCCTTCATCTTTCCCCCCATTTAGAATTCAAATTGAATCTATTGGAATCTGTACAAAACATCTTGAAGAAGCAGGATATGTCTTATCCAAAATAGATAAATCTCAGACATGATATCTTGGAGTTAGGGGAGACGTCTTAGAGGGGACATCTTTGATCAATAGAAGACATCTCTCCTAAGTTGTCACAAAACTCAAGAGACATCTTCCTTCAGCATGAGATGTTTTGGAACACACTTCCAATTGCCTTCTCTTGCCTCTTAGACATGCAAAATAGTACAAAAACACAAAAACACTGAAGAAACAAACAACACATACATAAAAATATAGTTTGAGGATGGTACATGGGCTAGGTGATGTCCTCATAACATGTGTGTGTTATTGAAGTTATCTTTTTCTCATCACTATACAATGTAACTCATTCATCCTAAAATCTTATGATAAGCCCAACAATCATAGAGTTGTCCCATAGTAATCATCCTATATAAATTGATACCATGTGCCTCCATGTAACTAAATATTCAATTTGACAATGTTTGTTTGTTTGTCGGCTATGGATGGCTCAATGGTATAGCCCTTACATGTTTAAATTTCATCACAATCATATAACACTAGTTGATGCTTGAATACTTTTTTTTACCATTCATTAGTAGATGTTACATTATTTTCTTTATCTTATGGAACTTTTGCTCAAGTTAGTGCAAGCAAAGAATTTTTTTTTCTTGATTGATTTTGTTTCAGTTGATACTAAGAACCTACTTGTTCAAAAATAAAATTACTAAGAATGTCTCTAGTGATCCATCTTAATCATGGTTTATAGAAGAATACTTACCAAATATGGACCACTTGTTATTACTAGGTTATCATTACACCTTATTTTCTTTATACCAAGATTGTATCCATAATTTGTGTCATTAATTCTGAAATGCACCCTATGAGATTCAATTAAGTCACCTCAAGATAAAGATAAATTAAAGTATCCATCTTCCTTTTTGAGAGAGTTAATGGGATTATACTTGAAAAGGATATGTTTTGATACATGAAATAGCATCTTTAAAGGGGTTTTTACATACCACTTCTTCTACAAATTGATGTCAAAGATGTTCACACTATTGTTCATCCATGGCCACATGACTAAGCTTGTTCCTTGTGTAAATGCCCTTGCTCCAGTCCATCTTGAGTGCTCCCTCCTATCCCAGTTCATTGTTCATGTGATCTCCATCTGCACACACAATACAATCATGAGTTAGCAAGGATAGATAAGATATAATGCAGTTGATACCTTGCCTCGATATGAAGCACATTGGCTAGGTTGTGGATATGGTTAGAGGTTTGTAACTAATAACTGCCCAAGGTGTAAGGGTGAGATAAGTAATGGAATGAAAAAATTTGTGATAGGCCCCCACAACTAAGAGTGAACCTCTGGTAGCAATAGGATGAAAAAAGAAAGGAAAAGGAAGATAAGAGGAATAACAATGGTGAAGCCAATTAATAGAAAATGTATGTCATGGATGGGGTGAAACAAAAAATAGTTGATTGTGAGAAATGTTTAAGGGAAAAAACTTAACAATTGCACCAGAAAGTAGGCTCATGCCCTTTATACCCTGACAAACCCACAAACCAAAGAGTCCGTAGGCTCTAGGAATGACATATGGAAACAATAGTTAAAAATTCACCCACAAGAATTTACTAAAGAATAATAATGCATTGACCAAGATATAGACTAAGCATAAAACTAGCAATGAGGTAGAATATGGGAAGCAATACGGAAAGAGAAGAGAGAATGGAATGGAATCCTAAAATCAAGGTTGTGTAAAGTTCCTTGTGTATTATGTGGTTAAGGTGACTTAATAAAATTCAGCCCAAATCTAGATTAGAACTAACCACATCTAGTGACCTTGCATCAACACACTTGACCAACCCATCATCTTAAAGCAACAAGAATGCTTTCATTGAGCAACTACCATCTCAAAAAGAGAATAATAGGCAAGCAAGAAATGAGAAAGGGCCTTAGTTAGAGGGAACCTTCAAGCATGGATAACATGTCTTTCTAGTACCATAACTAGTGCTTGTAGCTCATGTTACTTTATTATGTCTAAGGGGCATGCTTTGAATTCCCACTAGTTTTTTGTTTCAGTGAGAACCACACCATGCAAAGACTTATTTAATTCATTCAACTTCCTGATATTAGTCAATAGCAGAATGGCAAAAAAACCTATCAAAAACATCCAAGTACTTCAAGAGAATATTTAGTACAAATGCATTGAATCCCCTTGAAGTCACATCCTTTTCAATCCATTTGAATATTTCCTTAGTTTGAAGAATACCAAGCCACAAATTCATTAATATGTTTGATTAGAAAAAGGGATGATATAGTTTTGAAACAAATGAAGATCATAGAGTTGAATGGATGATGTGAACTCATTACCTATTTTATCAAAATAAACCATATCTTAGCATCAACATTAAAAGTCAAAGGTAAAAACCAAACATTAGCAATCAACACTATTATAGTATAACCCACCATCATAAGCACTCATTATGTGATGAGTAAGAATAAATCAAACAAAAGGTAATAGAGAAAGAAATTGTAAAAATCTTAATCATGATGTAAAACAAAAATAAATAAAGATGAAAAATGTGTAAAACAAAAATGTGTAAAACAAAAAAATATAAAAGAAATTGAGGGCTTAGAATAACTAGCATTGGTGGCCATCTTCCCCATGATTGAGTTGGAAGGAGGAGATCCGAAATAATGAGCAAGTCTGTCCATTAATAGAGGTAGTGTTAATACTAGCCATTTTTAGCTCATGGAAAGCTTTGGTTTGCTGGATGTTGACCAATAATTTTTTATCCGTACTTCCAGGTTTATAGATCATCATGGCCCTTGAAGAAAAAGTTTCATGAATGATATAAGGTCCTTCCTATAGTGTTTGAAATTTAGTTCATTGTGGCACATGTGTAGGATTCCAATAAAGAAGCCTATCTCCTAATAGGTATTTGACTTTTCTATTTCTTAGTTCATGTCATTGTTTGTTGAAGGCCTTGTGTAGTTCATTGGATGATAGGGCAGCTAATTGATTTTCATCTAGTATGTTAAGATTCATTAACCATTCTTTCTATACTAGACTGAGGTCAAGGTTAAGGTCACATACTATAGATAGTGTACAGAGCTTAGCTTGGATGAGAAATATTAGAAATTTATTATACACTAACTCATAGAGAGAATAGCCTATAGGGAGTTTTCATGTGGATTGGTAGGCCCAAAGAGCATTGTTTAGTTTGGTGCTCCAATCTCACCTATATTTGCTAATGGTTCATGTCAAGATTTTTGTGATTTCCCTATTGGTGACTTTGACTTGACCATTCGCTTGAGAATGATATGGTGTAGTTAGTTTATGCTCAACTTGTAAGCGTTGCATCAACTTCCAAAAAGTCGCACTTGTAAAATGTGTACCATTTTTAGAAATAAGTGCACGAGGCATGCCAAACTTGTTAATGATTTATTGTTGAACAAATTGTGTAGTGGTAGATGATGTATAGTCAGTAACAGCGGCTACTTCTACCCACTTTGTAAAATAATTAACAACAACAATAATGTATGCTTTTCCATTAGATATTGGTGTAATAGGCCCCAAAAAATAAATACCCCATATGTCGAAGGGTTCTAAAGGTTGAATCCATTGTTGTGGATCCTCCATTCTAGTAGTCATTCCCCCATTACATTGGTAGTGCTCACAAGATTGGAAAAAATGATGGGCATCCCGAAATGATGTAGACCAATAATATCCTACAAGCAAGATTTTAATGGTTGTTCATCTCCCAGTGTAATGACACCCACAAGGGCCCTCATGAGCATCTTGGAGAAATCATCATTGATCTATGGCTAGAACACACCATCAGACCAAGCCATTAGAACACACCTTGTAAAGATATCTATTGATTTCCATGAAATGTTTGACTTGGTAGAGAAACTATTATTTCTTTCTAACATCCAGCTCTTGTGGTGTTTCTTGCATGAGAAGATAAGTAAGAATGCTACTATACAAGTTTGTATCTATGTGTGATTGATTATTTATTACACCTGCAAAGAGGAGTTCATCAGGGAAGCGGTCAGAAATTAGGTATTCATCCTCTTTGTCGTTCCATCACAACCAAGAGAAATGATTGACAACCACATTCTTGGTGCCTTTACGATCTATTATTGTGGGATTGAACTCTTGTAAGATCATAAGCCATCATATGATGCGAAGGCTTATCGTTCATTTATTCATATGGAATCGAATCACACTATGATCTATGCGTATAGATACCTTATAGCCTAATACATAGTGCCTAAATTTCTCTAGTATAGACACCATGACCATTAACTCATTTTCTATTGTGATATAGTTGAGTTGTGCACCAACAATGCTTCAAATTTCATAGTGAATGTAATAGGGATGTTTTTGGTCATTTAACTATGTAAGTACGACTCCTAAAGCAAAATTGGATGCATTAGTCATTATGTGGAATGGTTTGAACTAGTCAAGAGCTTGTAGAATGGGTGTTTCTATGAGCTTCTACTTCAAGGTTTGGAAAGCTAACTCACATTCCTTGGTCTATTCAAAAGGTATGTCCTTTTTCATTAATTCTACCAATGGTATTGCAATCTTCGAAGAGTTCTCGATGAAACATCTATAATAGCTAGTATGTTCAAGAAATGATCAAACATCTTTTATAGTTTTAGGTTGATGAGTGATTCCTTGGATGACTTTAATTTTTTCAGGATCTACTTCTATCCCTATTTGTAAAATTTTATGCCCTAATACAATGCCCTCTTGGACCATTAAGTGGCTTTTCTACCAATTGGACCTTAGGTTGTTTTCAACACATCGCTCCAGTACTTGCTCTAATTGGTCCAATGCTTGTTCAAAGTTCACTCTGTAGGTGTTGAAATCATCCATGAAAACCTCCACACCATTCTCTATTTACTGCTGAAATACACTAAGAACCAAACGTTGAAATGTTGTTGGAGTATTGTATAAGCCAAATGACATCTACCTATATGAAAATGTTCCCTAAGGACTTATGAATGTAGTTTTGTCTTGGTCTTTTAGTGCTATTTGGAATTGATTGTAACCATTGTAACCATCCAAAAAACTATAATAACAATGCCCTGCAATGTTATCTAAGACTTGGTCAACAAATGGCAATGGAAAATGATCTTTAAATGTTGCCATGTTTAATAGCCTATAGTCTATACAAACCCTCCATTAACCACATTTTTTAGGCACAATGACTAATGGACTCACCCATTCACTATCAGCAATCAGGTATATGAACCCAACCTTCAAAAGTTGTTCAATTTCTTCCTTAACTACTTGCTTAAGCTTTGGGTTTAGTCATCTTTGCAATTTTTGTCGAGGCTTCATAGAGGGGTTAGTGTAAATTCTATCTTGGCATATCCTAGGATCTATTTTGATTAATTCGAAATATAACCAAGTAAAGGCTTTTGACCATTTGTTTACCATCTTTAGCAGTCCTTCTTTTCGTTGAGGAGAAAGCTTAGCATTAATTATTACCAATTTTTCATTCTTGAGAAATGCATACTCTATACTAGTGGGAAATGATTTTAATTTAAGGGGCTCTTCCTTAAACTCATCAAGAATTTTCAACTTTTTCTAGTTGATATCTTTGGTATTAGTACTTGGAAGTTGATGGTGGATTTGCTCTAATGCATCTATGCTATCGATATAGGCACAAGTCAAGCTCTCAGTGGCTTTCATGCATAAAGTTAAATTGCTCTCTAGGTCAACTATCAGCCACTGAGTGTCTTCCTATCTTTGGCTGCTACATACAGGCATCTTTGTATGTGAGATACTTGTGGACACTGGTTACATGTAGGCAATGTTGAGCATTGTAGAAACCAAGACTTCTACACATAGTTGCACCCTATGTCACTGTATGCGATGCATGGAACTTTCTTATTTTTGATCTTTCCAAATGCATTTTCTTTTGATTCTCTAGGGAAAGATCATGTATTCCTAGGTATGCATCAATCATACTTAGCCATGCTTTTCCCATTATGATTGGGAAGTTCCCCTTGCAATTGTAGGGTTGGATCACTAGGAAATCGGTTGGATACAACCATTCACAAATAGTGGTAACAATGTCCTCCACTAGTCTCACTGAAATAGTGATGGACTAGTTAGCCAACTTTAGATGAATGTTACTCTTCTTTAGTGGAGGTAAGTATCAAGCTTTATACATTTCTTGGGAGATCAAATTAACACTAGAACCTGAATCCAAAAGAGCTTTACAAGGCTTGTTTCTAGTGATTTGCAAATAAATAAGAGGACTTATATGATCAGATAATTTCTTAGGAGGATGACCAGCTTTATTCCAATCAATGATGATGATGATGATGCACTCAATGTAGTTCTTGGTTTGAAGGAAGCTCCAAAGATTCAAATGATGATGAGGCATTTAGATAATTAGCTGCTTGTGGTTGTAAGGACTTGGTTGGATTGTTGGTTCTAAAGAAATACCTCCTCTTTGATCAATTGTCCAAACCAATAGTAGGTTGAAGATTGACAACCCTTGTGGCATTACATTGTTGTGGCTAAAAAGGAAGCTCACTCTACATAGTTGGAGTAGGTGGTAATGGAGCTGAGGGTGGAAGAGATGTAGATAGATGAGAAGGGTAGTGTGTATGTAGAGAATCACCCCTAGAAGAAGATGCTCTATAGTACTTAGGGGTCTAGTAGTAAGGTTGAAGAGCATTGTGACTAGTAGAGTCACATGGAGAGATCGGCTACTAAACAAAATACTTGTATGGATCAGGTGACGGTAAGGGTACTGTTGGCATGGTAGTGGCATTCCCCATGATTGTGGATGTTGCCACTATTGATACTGTTCATTCAGTTGTGGTGGAGCTCCACTTGGATAATATGTCAAGGGTTGGTGGAACTGCCTTAGGTTACCTTAAGGATAAGGTAACGTTTTGGGTGTGATGAGACGCGGTTTGCGTCGGCCGCGATATCGCATCCCCCGCGATATCGCGTACGCGATATTGCGTCCTTCCCTACGATATTGCATACGCGATATCGCAGTCCACCGCCATGTCTATAAATAAGAGGCGGCTCTCCCTTGTTTGGAGATCCCAGTTTTAGGTAGCGAAGCTCTGGCAGTTTGATCCCTCCAGAGTTAGAATTTTCCCGTGTCTGCCCGCAGTGTGGTGAATGTGATTGTACGGTGTCTTTATTCGAGTGTGCCGTACTTGGACACGCACATGACCGGCAATAAAGATCGAGATTACTTCATCATTGCAGCATTCACTTAGTTTATTTATTTGTTATTTATTTAATGTTATTTATTGCTTTCATAGCGCGGTGTGAGTACGACTTAACTACGAGCATCTACGGGTGTGTACGGCTAGTTAAGGAATCGGTTACTCATCGCGATTAGTTTCTCACCCTTAAACTCCTAGAAGCGGAACGAGTACGACTTGATTACGAGCATTTAAGTGTGACTGCTTGGTAGCCCAGTGGTGTAGCTAGGGGGATCTACGCTTGGTAACCCAGTGGCGTATTTGGGGTCTGCGCTTGGTAATCCCAGTGGCGTACCTAGGCCTATGCTTGGTAGTCCCAGTGGCAGTCGTGCACGAAGTCCAAGATGTGTACGGTTGATCAAGGAATCGGTTGCTCGTCGCACTTAGGCTAGATTAGATTTTCTTACCCTTTCCCTCTTAGCTTAGCTTAGTTAATATTATTTTCCACTGCCTTCAGGAGTAGGATAGAATTAGGAACACATCATACACCTCATCTAGACTAAACCATACATGACATATGCAAAACTAGTCTAGATGGGAAGACAGCGAACTATGACCTAAGGCTAACTATCTAGGTGCCACAACTAGTCCATCTGCGGAGTTCGACTGGATCACGCGTGCTACGCTCATTTCGAATGGTTGAGTGTAGGGGTACCTCACCACTCATCATTGGCGCCGTTGCCGGGGATGGTGCTAGTTATCTAGATTAGTTATATCATACAAGGTTTCTGTAAAGAACTTAAAGATATATCTCTTAGGAAGAAGAAGAAATTATTAAAAGTCACATAAATTCGCACATAACATGTCTCTCCGACAAGACGATAATAACGCCACACTTAGTGAGGATGTTCATTGGAGAACCAATGAGCTATATGACGATGAAAGTTGGAGTATACAACCTGAAGTGGGAGTTTCCTATAAGCATGAAAAAAAACAACATCATCACAATGCACGAAAGCCTAACTTACTTGATGATGATGAACCCCCACTGGCCACTACAAGCCTAACGCAAATACAAGAGGCTGTTCGAATCTTACGTAGGCATCGTAAAGAGTGTCGACTACCCAGGCTCGATTTAAACAACTTTCCTAAATTTTCAGGAGGCTATGACTTAGATCTGCATCAACATTTACTAGCCTTCTACGATGCCTGCACATGGAATAACATTGATAACAGTTGGCAGAAACTGAAGCTCTTTCCTATGACACTCGTTGA
>MNCI01009298.1:40357-119585 GCA_015680685.1 Gnetum montanum
CATCTTCCAAAAATTTCATTAAACTCATTTTTTCCAAAAAAAAATCTATGTAAAATTTAAACTTTTTAATGGTAATGTCGTAGTTATGATGTCGTAGGCACCTACAATGTCGTATCTATGATATCTTGCACATAAAAATAGTATATATACACATGAAAAAATTAGTGAAAATTTTCACATCTTCATTTTGTAGAAAGAGAAGTTTTTGTAGTTTTTCCTTAGCCTTCTTGCACACTAGCTTCCAAAGGCCATAACTTCACCCTCATAAGTTCGATTTCCAAAATTCTTAAATCCTATTGATCCCAAAGTGCTCAACTTAGTCATGGGGGAATGCATTATGCAATATAAGTGAATAAAAATTTGAAAATTTGTGCCAAAAATTTCTAATGTTGGAAGATACTATAAAGGGTAAGTACAAGGAGATAATAAGAACCTTAAAGTTAATCAATCAAACTAAGGCTAGAAAGATTTAGATAATACTCCTAATAGATCATATCAACTATTTTAAGCCATAATAAGCAAGGAAAATGATAGAAGGTCATAAGTAACTAAAAGATATAACACCCAAGAGGTTCTTTCTTGAGAAATTTTCAACCTCTACAATCGTAATAAGATAAGAACTTGAAATAACCAAGGGTATGAGCAAGGTAAAGAACTCTTTAGAAGTGATATGAGCACCCTAATAATTTCAAATCCTTGTTGATTGCAGATGACCCCAAAGAGGATACCAGAAGGAGAACCTTCACAACATGGGAACAAAAGAGCAAGAGGCCATGGGAGAGGCTAAGCAGGGGAATAAACCCCACAAGTAGAACATGTAGAGAAGAAGGCTCAATCATATAACATTCATTAAGAAACTCCTACTATAGAGCACTTTACCCAAGGAGAAGTAAAAATTCCACAAGAACCTAAATAAGGATAGTACCTCACATTGTCACCAAATTGCCTTTACGCCATTCAAGAATATTGATCATGTCCATAATCATTGTGAAACTAAATTTTAGTCCCTTTATGAAATTTTCTATAGAAGTAGTGAAGACGCAACTCTAAGCATCTCCAGTATGGCCCACACTTACTAACAATGGTGAATGGAACTTAGGAGAAACCTACCAAATCTAGAAAAACAAATAGGTTGATGCTATAGTGAAACTTGAAGGAGTCTTTGTGCCATACTCAGTAGAGAGGACATATGAAAAAGGAACACATTGATAGAAGAGAAGAAATTTCCTAGAAGCTTGACAACAAAGGGAAGAAGTTGATGGAAGAGCCACCATTGCCAAAAATATAAACCACATCAACCCATTTTAAATTTTATTTTTGTTTTTTCATGTAACTATGTCATTTTTGCATACACCATTGCATCACTCAAAGTTAGTTAGTAGTTAGCATTAGTCAATAACTCATCATTCCTAATTTTTTGTAAAGAAAGTTTGGTCCTATCCTGTTAACTTGAGGATGAGTTTTTACTCAATTGTGCGGGTATGATGAATCATTGGTTAGCTATGCCGACACACCCATGTCGAGGTAGTGGCCTTAATGCATCTATTTGCAAAAAGGTCAATTTTTTGTCCACCAATGATATTGTAGCTACGATATCATATCTACGATGTTGTAAATGTGATATCGTATTTCATGATATGTTATCATATCAATGATATTACGGGATGTGTGCCTACTTATAAATACAACACTTGGTTGCATGATCCAAGGAACCTTCATTTCACCCTTAGGTAGATTCTTGTAGTTTTGTTTTGTAGTTTTAGCAATAAAGTGAATGCCCATAGTGTGGTGTTGAGCAATTGTACAAAGTATTTATTTAAGTGAAGTGTGGTTGGACACAATTCATGTCTGAAAATAAAGATTGATATTGCTTTTCATCATTGTAGCATCCACTTAGTTTTCTTAGTTTAATCATTTACATTTTCAAGTGCCTTAATTTCTTGTTCATTAGTAAAGTGGAATGACTACAACTAGTTTCAAGCATTTAAGTGTAATCATTTGGTAATCCCAGTAGTGTTATTACTTGGTTCGCCTAGTAGCATAATGCTTGGTAATCCCAATAACAGTTACATGAGCCCAAGACATGTATCGTAAGCTAGGACTGAATGCTCATCGATATAAGCTAAAGTAGCTTTACATTACTGTCATTACTTAGACTTAAGATTAAATTTCATTTCCAATTATGTTTATCATTAAGAGTAATTAGGGCCTAATAACATATGCCTCACTTTGGACTAAACCATATGTGATAAAGCTACCAATAGTCCAAGTGGGAAGAAAGCGTCTTGCTACCAATGCTTAACAATCTAGACGCTTGAACTAGTTCCATCCATGAAATTCAACTAGATTGTTTGTGAATGCTTGTGATTCGTATGGTTGAGCATAGAGGTACCTACCGCTCATCAGCTTATCAAATAGGCAAATTATGAAATGGTTGAGAAATCATTAGACCTTAAAGTTGTTATGGATCAATGTAATACTTTTATTGCTTGAAAATGGAAAGTGAGATTTAATCCATATTCTTCTAACTATTATAAAATTCCTTGTTGGATTAAAGTAGAAAATCTACCTCTTATTTTTCAAAGTGTTAAAAAAGAAATTGTTGTTAGCATTGGCGTAATCATGTAGACAAACTTAAAAACATTACCAAATGGTGTGCAATGCACACATTATTTTCTAGAGATTGATTTATGGTAGAAGAAGAAAAAATTAAAAGTCAAGACTAGTAATCAATGTTTTTTCTCAAAAAGTATATATTATAATTTGTGAGGATGTTATAGCTATTATTGTTGTTAATGCTCATTATTAGAATTCATCCTATTCTTAACAAATAAACTAGTTCATGAGAAAAAGAAACAACAATTTCTAGAAAAGGGAAATACTAATAGTTTTTAGTAGGCACAAATGAAATCTTCTTCAGCAAGTTTTTAACCTTTTACTAATTTTTTTAAGTCTAAATATTCCAATAAACTTTTGATATCTAAAGAGGATTCCTTTTTAGAGAAAAAGAAGTTTTCAGCAAGGACAAACAATGAAAATATTAATTCAAATAGATTTCATTGCAACATTAAAAAAAAGGAGGCATGTAACTACTGCTTTAATTTAAAAACTCTAAAGGCATCTTATTCTCTTTCTACTTCTACTACTATTCCAATCTTTTTTAATCAGATAATGCTTTTTCACTTATTAGTGATATGGCTTTGTGAGATAAATGCTAAGCTTGAAAAATTAAAGATGGGGGCCTTCTCCTCCACATCTCAATGTTGATTTTATCATGGAATGTTTGAGACCCTTTTGATAAATCCTAAGCAAAGATTACTCGAAGATATCTTTCAAACTAGCATTTATCTCTAGATTTCTTTTTCTGTAAGAAATTAAGATTTTAGCTTATGATATTAGTTTTATTCATAAATGCATTTTAAAAAATTGCATTATTTTTTATTGCTCATGAAGTTAATCAAAGAGGTATTGTTATTCTTGTTCATAAAAATTGGACTAGAAAAGTTTTGAATTTTGGAAGAGTTATTTGGATTATTTGTCATAGTGAAAAAGGTGACTTTGGACTTTGTAATATATATGCTCCTAATACTTTAAAAGACTGGTTAGAAGTTTGTAAATATCTTCTATCTCTACCTAAATTTCATTGGCTTATTAGAGGTGATTTTAATATAGTTGAAAGTTATTTAGTTAAACTTGGTGGTCTTCCTCCTAGTATATTTTCTTAAGACAAAGAAGTTTACTACAATTTCAAAGAAAAATACTTCTTTTTGATGTTAGCTCTTTATACTCATGTCATTTGAATGAGAAGCATTAGATTTATTATAATTATCAATAAGGAAATGATGGAATTTATTATCAACTTGATAAATTTTATATCTCTATCATTTCATTTGGAATGTTGCAAAGAAAATAAAAGTGCATACAATTGCTTCTTTGTTATATCATTTTCCTATTAGTATTTTTCTCTCTAATATTAATTCTTCATCCTTTCAAAAGTAGGAATTGTTTGGTATGAATGCTAATCTTTTCATGGGACTTAGTGGTAAAAATATTTTAAAGTTTTTATGGAATGCAACAAAAAAAAAAAAGAAAAAAGAAAAAAGAAAAGCCCTCCTAGTGATATTGGTTAGATTAACTAGTAGCAACAAGCTACATGTAGAGTTAAAAATTATGCTAAATGATTTGAAAAGTAATTTGCTAAGTTTAAGTATCAAGTTAAAGAAGATCTTGTAGAATCTATAAAGCAAATGCAAATTCATTTTGTCACATCCTCATTCCAAAAAAGGTTTCTACATAATGAAGATGATGCCTCTTTATAACAAGTGTTATTGTTATCATAACAACATCTGAAATTGCAGTTGTGGTTAAGACTCGAAAGTGAATATTGTAATAATGGACATGTCTCTCAAGGTGACCTTTAGAGGTTTGAACTAAGGCATTTATACCTAGGCCTAGAGGTTGTACCAAGCATGGAGTGGCAGATCCAGTATAGGCAATCCACAAGAGCCAAGTGAAGCAGGACAAGAAGTGGACTGGCCATCCCTTCTACCTGATAATAGGTTTAACCATGGTGGTAATGCTAGATTGCCTCTAAGGGATAGATGTCGAAGGAAGAAAACCCCAAAGAACACTCTTAAAGCATGATCCAGATACACTATTCCATATCAATAAAGCATTCTTTTCTTTCTCTTTCCATACTTTCCATGTTATATCCTTTACAATGATGTCAAATGTTACATATATTTGACATTTGCTATATTTTCTTCTAATGCATAATGTCTAATATAACGTATATTTAACATTTACCATGACATCTGGGGACACAGGATGTTACACTTTTAGACTAGAATCCTTTTGATTTTCAAACTTAAAAAGCCTTGGCTAAAGCTTACAATGTTGGGATATTGTTGAAGCTAAAAGTGCTTTCACTAAAAATCTCATGGTTTGGCTAAAAATTGAAGATGAATCTTGCAAGGAATTTTTCAAATTTATAAAATAAAAGGTTCAAGTACCTAAACAAGAATCATTTTATATAAATAATTCTATCATTAAATATTTTGAGATATTAAATAGTCTTTTAGCAAATCATTTTTCTTATGAAGGTTTTAGTAAGAAATACTTCTAAGCCTCTAGTATATGTATTTCTCATATTATAATAGAAGTATATTAAAGTATTCTTGAAGTATAAATTATAGTAGAAGAAATTAAAGTAGAAACATTTAGTTTAACATATTATAAAGCTCTAGATTTCAATGGTTTTCCTATTAAATTTTTCAAGAAGCATTGGGACATTGTTAGAGATGATCTTTTTCATGTTTTTCAAGAAACTATTAAAAAAGTTTCTCTTGATAAAAATATTCATAAAGGTGTGATTTTTCTTCCTCTGAAGAATGAAGATATTAAACATATTAGTAATTGAAGACCTATTGCTCTTCTAAAAAATGCTTATAAAATTTTAGCTATATCTGTCACTTGTTGAATTCAAAAGGTTACTAAAGATATCATCAAACCAAAGCAAACTAGTTTTTTTAAAGGTAGAGATATCTTAAATAATGTTATTGTGGGCTTTCGATAATAACCAAGACATTGCTTTTATTAAGTTAGATTATGAAAAAGCTTATGATAGGATTAAATGAAATTTCATTATTTTTTGTCTCTATAAACTAGGATTTAGTGGTACTTTTATTCAACTTGTCTATACCTTGATCATTAATGTTAATTCTTAAGTTGTTACTAATTTTGGATTAAGTTCTTTGTTTTCTCTTCAATGGTTAGTTCATTAAGGTTGTCTTCTAGCTCTTGCTTTTTTTATTATTACTAAATATTTTCTTGCACATAATTTGCATTATGATCTACAGAGGAATTTTATTTAAGGAATTTCAATTAATGATCAAAGTATGCAATTACTTATTATGAACTTTATAAATGATTCTTTTTTTATGATCAACAATTCTTTGCAACATATCAATACTCTTTTAGCTAGAGTAGAGGATTACTACATGTTATTTGGCTCTCAAATCAATTGGCAAAAATCTTAATGGAAATATTGATAAGTGGGTTATTCTCAAGACTTAGAAAATCTTGAAAAAAAATTATCTATTACATTTAGAAATACATTTTTTAGCCTAATCATACTATTTTGTGAAATTATGTGGTTGATAAAATTGAACATAAGCTTGATAAATAAAAGGAAAAAAAAAACTCACCCTTGTTAGTAAAATTCTAGTTATTAACCAAATGATTCAATTAATTCATGTTTATTACTTTAATTATTGGGCTTCTTCTAAGACTTCTTATAAGAGAATTAATTGTATCATCTATCAGTTGTTTTGATCTACTTAGCAACATAGAAAAGGTTTTTTGAGAGCTGCTTAAGATATTTGTACTAGTAATAAGAAAGATGGAGGACATGGCTTCATTAATTATTATAATCAAGCTATTTCTCTTGTAGCAGAATGGATTGAAAAGTGCATTAATGAAGATGATGTTTAGATGCTCTTTTTAAGAAACAAACTTATGCAAGAAAAACCTAAGAATGATAATATTTGGTTTTCTAATAACTTTCTTTACTATCTTCTTTTTCCTTAGGGTATTTCTATTATTGATTTTCTAATTATTAAATAAATTTTGAAGACATGGTGCAAACTTAATAAATATTGAAATTACAATCATATTATAGTTTCAAAAGATATGCTTAAGTAAGTTAGCTCATGGTGGCTTCCTTTTAATGAAGGAGCTTGGGCTACTAATGCACCTAGATTGTGTATCACTTAGATCAAACTTGGTATCATTGTAGTTTCTTGATGGATTACTTGGAATGAAGATTCCAGCCTCTATCGTTTGAATAGAAAGAGAAAAAATAATTTTTAAAACATAATTTCTAATCTTGAGAATTTATTTAAAGTTGTTAACATTTTGCATTAGGCTTTTCTAGATATTTTTTAGAAGGATGAGAAATATGCTTTTTCTTTTAATACGAAAGTTGATTATGAGATTATTATAAAGGATTATTTTATTGATAAAAAATTCAATAATTCTTAGAAAATGAAATTCTCATCACACTTTTGAATGTGAAAAATAAAAGATATTTGAAAAACTCCTAAATTTTCTAAAATTCATATTTTTATGGTATCTTATTCATCAAGGTCTTCCTCTCATTACTTGTCTTAAACATATGGGAAATATTTCTCTTAAATGTCCTCTTTGTAGAAGTAAATACTTAATGTGCTTGGAAATGGACATCCAAAATTTGTAATAACTTTTAATCAAGCATCAATAAAGTCATTCTTGGTGATCAACCTACTTTTTCTACATCATTTCTTTGCATTTGGAATTGTCTTTGACTATTTATTTTCTGCTATATTTGGAAGCTTCAATATGTAGTTATTTTCTAGTAGCAAGAGCATAATTATGATCACTCTTCAAATATAAAATATTAGATTCTCAAAGATGTTGCTTTTCAACTACAACCTTAAGCAAAAAAGCTCATAATCAAAGCTAAATAATTATTTTGTTTTCTACAGTATTAATTTCTTTTTGTTTTTGAGGCTCAAGAATAAAAAGCTTTTAACTTTTATTGCTATTTGTTCTTTATGACTCGAGGTTACCAAGCCAAGACTCTTATTACTAAGCTAGCATCTTATTGTTGAAACATGTGCATTATCATTGTTTATTAAGTTATACGTTTGATTTTAAATAATATGTTGATCTCACAATGTTATGCATGAAGTAGGAAGTTAACCCTATATTATTAGAATAAGGCTACTATCAAGTGTTGAAAAATTGAAATACTTGTAATATAGGTACATCCAAGATATCTAGTCCAATTAGAAATTTGTAACGTAGAATTGTCCATCAAAATCAAACCCATGACTTAGAGCTTTCAAATGAAGAGTCTTACGTCTAGGCTAGGATGATGTTGATGATCATTATTTTATAAAAGAATATTTTATCACCATTTTTTAATAATTATCCAATAATTTACATTCTAAAATAATTTCTTTTTTCGCTTCTTATATAACATTTTTTAAATATCACTAAGTTACTATGCTTATTTTACATTAGGTTATCTACCTATAATAATTTACATGAAAATTTTCATCTCTTGGCCCATTATTATGATAATAACTTATATTTAGTGTATTTGATAATCTAATGTTTCTTCAATGAACTTGCTTTTTTTCTAGTGGATTTGATTTTTCTCTCTTTAATTTTTCTTTGAAAAATTTTATTTCTCTGGAATTCCTCTATGGGGGATTCTATATTACTCCCAACTTTTTCAACCAAAGTTAAAATTTCTAGCTCTTCTATTAATTTGAAAATTTTTGTTAATTCTCAAAATGTAGATTTATAAGCTAGTGAGAAAAAATTTGTGGTGTTTTCTTCTAGTGATGTTGATGTAACTAATGTTATTCCTAGTCTCTTGCACAAAATATGAATAAATTTTGATAAAATGAAGAATATTTTAGAAATAGAAAAGATACAAAGTTACCCTAGAAAAAACCTTCAAGGTGAAAAATGCTATCATAAAATTGGTTTTTGGACCATTAGAAGTAGCACAACTTCAAAATATTGAAGCATAAAAGAGAATTAAAGTATATAATGGAGAAGGATTGTAGCTTATGCATTGGCAGCTGTTTCACTAAGGATGCTCCCTTTAGGCTCTTTTTATATTGCCATGGATTACAAAAATAAACTTGAAATCAAAGGGATATGATTATTTATTTTTTGTATAGGAACTAATAAAAGGAAAAACAAATGGATAAATACATAATAGCATAATAGTGGTAGGGAATATTAGTGAACAGTGGAGAAAATCAAGGTAAATTTTCCTTCAACCACCTTATAATTCTTCTCTTAAAAATAAAGCTGCTTTGAAGAATAGTCCAAACCATTGTAGGAAATTAAATCTGAAGAAGACCAAAGGTTGATCAACATTAGAGAAACATTTTAGCAAGTGTTGACTTGGTAAGTACATTTGCAAGATTTTCTTTAATAATATCTTATTTAGAATAATCCCTTGCTTTTTAATTTTGTTAAGTAAATTAGGATATTGTATTTTAATGTGCATTGTTTAAGCATAAAAAATTTGGTTCTTAGATATGCTTATGGAACTTTGACTATCATAGTCAATATTTATCAAAGTATTAGTGATGTCAAGTTCAGTAATTAGTCTTTGAAGCCATATAGCCTCTTTGCATGCTAAGTTAGTAGCAACATATTTAGCTTTAAAAGTAGACTTAGTAACATAAGATCATTATTGACTTTTCCAAGAAACGACATTATCAAAGAAATTAAATACATATCTACTAGAAGATTTCCTACTTTCAATATCACTACCCCAATCTACATCAATGAAGCCATGAAGTCTATTAGAATCATTATTATAAAAAATCTCATAATTCACAGTACTACGAAGATACCAAAAGACTTACTTCACTATAATCTAATGTTGTTTCCTTGGATTAGACATATAACTACTAAGTTTTCCAATAATGTAAGTAATATCAGGTCTAGTAGAGACCATGCATACATTAAACTACTAATAGCACTAGCATATGGAATTTTAATTATTTGTTCTTTATCTTCTTTTATCTTTGAACATTGTTCTTTTGAGAGTTTGATACTAGTTTTACAAGGAGTAGTCGTAGGCTTGCAATCTTGCATATTAAAATTTTTTAAGATATTTTCAACATATGAAGACTATTCAAGCTAAAGCTTTTTATCAATCCTATTAATGAGTACTAAAGGTACCCCTACGCCCAACCATACAAATCACAAAACATTCATACATGATCTAGTTAAATTCCATGGAATCTCTAGTTTTTGGTACACTAGTCTTATAGGAAGTGAACTCTACCCTAATGGTCATTCATTGTCTTTCCAATTACACTTATGATGTATATGATATGGTTAACTATAATTGAGGTATATGAGTTTTATTATTTTGTGTTTAATGTTCTTTAGTTCTTAAAGTAGAGAGATGAAGTAATTTAGCAACTAATGTAGTTTAACTACTTAACTAGTCTCTAACTAATCCTAACATAAGCATTTTGTCCCACCTTCTATACACATTCTGAACCCATGTATCCATTGCTAGGTTACCAAGCACTACACTACTAGGTGTGCCAAGTGATAACACTACTGGGATTACCAATAGAATGCTTGTTTACACTTAAAGTGGTCATACTTATGTATTTAATATATTTAGCTTAATTAATAAATAAATCATTAATCTATCTAAGTGCTACAAGGTTTGATCAGAAGGCTCATCTTTATTGCTGTTCACACTGGTGTGGTTTAGGTACAACAGTGCTCAAATAAAGATCTATACACTTTCTAACTCCTATTGTGGGCACTCAAGGAAATATTCTAAGTTTCAAATTGTCAAAATGCAAGAGCTTTGCTACTACTACTACTTGATTTATCCATAAACATGGTTGGAAGATTATATTTATAGTTTTTGCTATAGTACCGTGTCGATGAGGTCACATAAATGTAGTAAATGCTATGTCAATGTAGCCTTGTCAATGGTGCAACACCATGCAAATAGGTCCCTATTGATGAGGGCTCGTTGACAAGGCCATGTCAATAGGGGCCCATCAATGTGACACTTTAATGCTCATCATACTCCCACGACCAAGTGAATATTCATCTTTAAGTTCCCTTACAAAATTGGAAAGGTATGGGATTATTGACTAACTCTTGATAAAACAAACTAACTTAACAAAATTGAGTGCCTAAGTATACAAATTAAAAAATTACAAAAAATGGTTGTGTTCATGACACAAAATTGAATACCATGACATGAATACAAAAAATTTGATAGCACATCTTCTAATGATGTGAAGATGGTGAAGAAAATCAAACAATCCTAGGTAGTGGAGGCCCTTGAGGATCTGAAGGACCTTCATTAGCTTTAGGCACATGTGGTTGCTAAGGTGGCTATGGCTATCCTACTACAGCTGCAAACTTTGGTGGAAGGAAAAAGGCATCTATTAATGCCTTCATCTTCTTCTCCTTACACCAAGGATCATTCACAGTTCACATGTCATCACCAATGTGTGCTGGAATGGGGATATCTCACAAAGAAGGAATTATTGAAAACATCTCCTTCACATTGACAAACTAGGTAGTGAACTCTTTGCATTCGATATTGAATGCCCTAATTTCATTTTGTATCTCCTGGTAGTCATTCATCCTCTTGACTAAGTTCTTAGTAGTTGATCATTGATGAGTTGTCATTTGGGATGACCGTGATATCGCATATGTGATATCACGGCTTGTCTCCTCATCTATAAATAAGAGGTAGATAGATGACTTAGGAAATTAGGAAATTTTTAGAGTTAGTTTTGATTTTAGTTTTCATTTTCTCTCTCTCAACCCTTTTCCTCTCTGTGTATGCCCGCAATGTGGTGATTGTAATTGTACGACATCCTTATGCGAGTGTGATGTACTTGGACATGCACATGAGCAAATATAAAGATCGATATTACTTCATCATTGTAGCATTCACTTAGTCTAATTATTTAATTAATTACTATTTACTACTTTCCTAGTTAATATCTTCTCTCTTATGTCATGTTACAATGTGGAATGAGTACGACTTCATTACGAGCATTTAAGTTTGACTACTTGGTAACCCAGTAGCGTACGTAGGATCTATGCTTAGTAATCCCAGTGGTAGTTGTGCACGAAGTCTAAGATGTGTATAGATAATCAAGGAATAAATGCTCATCGCACTTAGGATAGTTTAGATTCTCTCACCCTTCTCTCCTAGCTTAGTTAATATTACTTTCCATTGCCTTCAGGAGTAGCATTACATTAGAAACCCATCATACACCTCACTCTGGACTAAACCATATGTGACAAATATAATACTAGTCTAGGTGGGAAGATAGCAAACTACAATCTAAGGCTAACTGTCTAGGTGCCACAACTAGTCCGTCTACCGAGTTCAACTAGATTGCATGTGAAAATGCTCGTATTCATATGGTTGAGTGTAGGGGAACCTTGCCACTCATCATTGGTGCCATTTCTAGGGATGGTGCTAGTTATCTAGATTAGTTATATCATACAAGGTCATTGTATAGGAATTAATGATATATCCTTTAGAAAGAAATAATTATAAAAAGTCACATATAAATTGACACACAACTTCACAACTATGCCTCTCCTACAAGATCACGATAATGCCACACTTAGTGAGGAAGTTCATTGGAGAACCAATGAACTATATGACGATGAAGATTGGAGTACACAACCTGAAGTGGGGGTTTCTTATAAACATCAACAAAGGCATCGTCATTCCAATTCATAAAAGCATAACTTACTTGATGACAATGAACCCCTACTAGCCACTACAAGCTTAACACAAATATAGAAGGCTGTTTGAATCTCCTGTAGGCATTGTAAAGAGAGCCGTCTACCCAGGCTCGATTTAAAAAACTTTCCTACATTTTCAAGAGGCTATGACTTAGACCTGTATCAACATTTAAAAGCCTTCTATGTTGCCTGTACATGGAACAACATTGATAACGACTAGCAAAAACTTAAGCTCTTTCCTATGACACTCGTTGGCCAAGAAAAAGTATGGTATAGATCATTAAAACAAAATTTAATACAACGTTGATCAACAATGATAGAGTTATTTAATGAAAGATATCAAACCTATGCAAGAGTGTTAGCCTTGAGGAAACAAATCCAAGAGTGGAAACAAGCACAACATGAACCCTTGGACATGGCCTTAGAAAGATATTATGCACTATTAAACAATTGTCTAGGCCATGGGTTTTTCGAGGAAAGTCTAATGTACCATATCATTGATGGGCTTCATGATGCAACAAGAGAGACCTTAGGAATTTATGCCCAAGGTCAACTATATGAACTATGAACCCATCAAGTCCAGGAGCTTATTAAGTGGGTAGCAAAAGAAGAAGGAGAATTGGCTAGATTGGAGAGTGTTAAAAAACATCAATGGGACAAAAATCTTAACTTAACAAAGGTCCATGATCATAAAAGGGAGAAATCAACCTACCACAAGGAGAAAGAATCATCTTTGCCAATACAACAATCACTAGAAGAAGTTAGGGCAAAGATTAATAAGATGTTGGAATGGATATATAAAAAGTGTGGAGAATTTATCAATATTATTGGAGATAGAGTTTTGACAACCCAAGAAGTAGGAAAAAACACTAGACAATTGGAAAGAAGGGATAAGGAAAATAAGAGCTCAACTGCCAATCATACGTATGAATGCAACATATGCCTGTATGATCACCCCAAGGGCCAATGCCCAATATTGTTACATTTACATGAGCATTGGGGAAAGACGCTACATCTAGAGTTCATACAGAGATACTATGTTTGATCACAGTGGCAACAATCCCAGTCGTGGGGGAGACCACGCCTAAACTGGAGACACCCTTCGTATCATCCAAATCCAAATGCTTATATGGTCCAATACCCTATTTCTCTAATTGGGCCAACCTACTCTATCTCACTACATTACCATTATCTTCAATACTACCAGCCCATTTCTTCAACACAACCACCACCTTGTGCACCTTATACTCCTCCTAAATTTCAACATTCTCATCATTTCCATCCATCTACATTGCCACCAATTGTTCCTAAGGTGTCTGCACCATAGCAACAACCCATGAACGCTACTTGTGTTATTGTTTCCAACAGCAATGAGAGACCTCCTCAACATCCAAAGCATCCCTTCTTTAGAAATGACCCTAAGAAGGGATAACACAATTCCAAGGACACTGCATCCTCCGAATTAGCACAAGTCCAACACTATGGTGCACCCTCATCTTCAAACCCAACACCTCATGTAACTTCACCAGGGTCATCAACTCACACTCCAACAACAATATGGCCCAATGAACACAGTCATGGAAGGCATCATCCCAATCCTTGCATACCATCTAACAGTCCTAAATATCATAGTGGATCAACTCGTTATCTGAGAACTACATCGTATAAATTGCCCCACTATGCTTACTATAATCAAGTGTGTGAACCCCAATGGGGTAAGTATGACCGGGCCCCAATATTTTCAACATGCAAGGATCCTGATCTTCCATTTATTAATCCTTGTTGACCTTAACCATTTAGTTATGGGGGATATCCCCCATTCTAATAAAAAGTAGGATTAATAACCACTTTTTATTTTTCTTTAATTTTTCAATTTTTGTTTTCCAGTTTTTCATTTTTCAACTTTCTCGTTTTTTTGTCTTTTTACATTTTTATAAGTAATCTCATCTATGAATAAAACACTCATGTGGATTTTTGGTTGAGGTGTGTTCTATGTTATTAAGTTTTGAGTGAGAAATTATTTGGACAGTGAGCCCATTTACAACCACTCATCCACTCTACAAATAAGTGGATTTGTTTGTGGGTATAGTGATATTCTTGACATTCTTAAAAATTAAAATTAATTTTGTGTTCATTGTAGCCAAAATGAAGAAGGATGGGTCAATAGGGAATGATTAGGATGTGACATCAAGGGGACTTGTGGATTCTCTTTGGTAACATCTACGAGAGTTATCATGTAATGTGGTTTTACTAAGATCCTTGTAGATCTAACGAAAAATGGGAGTAAGAGTAATCAAAAGGGCACTTAAAAATCCAATGCTATTCTAGGGGGTCCCACTAGAAAGACATGCACCCATGCCTGAAGGTTGGTGGCTTCTCTAGATTCAGTATTCAAAAAAAGAAAGAGAAGAAAAAAAGAGAAAAAAGAAGAAGAAAATGAAGTGCCACAAAACAAAAATCACTCCTCCCTTGAATAAAATGCCAAGTGATCGTACGCCTTGTTGTTATGGTACTCTCATAGTTGCTCATCATGGGATGAAACAATGTGATGTCACTAATTAGAGGAATGGACTTGGTACTAATCTTGGAACGACGGGTTAATGACACATTAATCATGCTTTTCACATAGGATTCACTATGCCCTGGGTCAGTTACCTCATGTCCCAATCTCTACAATCTCTTTCTATAGTTTGCCTTATCTCACTATTCGTGTAATTGTAGCTTGTGTCATGTGTAACATATAATTCTTACCTCATTCTGGTGATAATTACATGTGTGTGTTTTGTAGAATCAGTGTGGATTACATCTAACCCTTCTAGTGCCCACGGATACTTTAAGTGTGGTTACACAAGGGCATTATAGGTTGGAACCCACTTTGGGGAGGATCCACTTATGTAATCTTTTGAAATCTTCACTTATGACATAGCTCACACACACCATTTCTTAACCTCAGTATGTCCCTCCAAATCAACGTTCCTATGTACCATCACATAGCCTTTTTCTCTACCACCCAAGGTCTCCATTGATAAAAATCCATAGATTATTATTCATGCCTTTAAAATCATCTAATTACCTTAGAACCCTTCAACATGTGTCACATGTCCTAATCTCAATTTTTGATTTCAAGAAAAAACCTTCCAAATTTGGTATTTTCCCTCGAGCCTATAACATCAATAGGTCATGATATCGCATACACGATATCACGGCTGACACGATATCACATACGTGATGTATCATACATAATATCGTGTCCCTCTAACCCTATAAATAGGAGACCCTCCCACAACACTTAGCATCATTTCTTGCCATTTACACAGGAGAGTTTTTCAAATTTTTCTCTACAACTTGTGAGTGTGACACCTTTGCTTTTCAACCTCTATCTCGCTCGTTGGTACTCAGATTTTAATTCCATCTGAACCTCCTTGAACCTGGAGTGTTCAGCTTAGTCATGGGGGAGGGACACCTACCGAATAGTGCCTAAATTTTTTGGAATTTATCATTGCCCAAAGGACATTATTAAGGGTAATTAATTGTAAATTAAGAATAAAATGTGCCAAAAGATCATTTAATCCCTTTAGGTACATCGAGAAACTAAAAATTGGAAACCAGCTAAGTCATAGGACTCATTATTACAATATTTTGGGCAATATCACACAGAGATAAAGTAAATTAATTAATTAAGGCAAGCAGTAAGGTATAACTTAACTTCAAAAATAACCTTACTAATGCTTGGCCCTGTGTGATTGCAGATGGCCCCAAAACGTGGACAACAGGAAGGTCCTACTCAAGGTGGAAGCAAACAACCTAGGAGAGGTGGAAGACAAGATCCTACCAAACAACATGTAGAATAGGAGGAAAAATCATTCAACATTCATCAAGAGGATCCTCCTACCGTATAGTTTGGGTAGGCAGAAAGAGGAGCTGCTGCAACGCCTGAATAAGGACAACACCTCACGTTGCCCCAAGATTGTGTTCAGGCCATCCATGAAAAAGTCCACATTTGCTACGGTGATTTTGGAATTGAGCTTTGAATATTTTTTAGAGTTCACTTTTGAGGTTGTTAGGGATCATCTCAAAGGATCTTCCTTTTGGCCTACCCTCTCTAAAAGCAGTTCATGGTACCTAGGAGAGATGTACCAATTTTTGCACAATAGGGAGCAAGGCACCACTGTCAATATTTATGGTGTGATAGTTGATTTCTCTAGGTAGGCCATTTTGGAAGTGTTAAAACTTTTAAATACAGAGTTCAAAGTTGCTTAGTTATCCACCTGTTCAAACCCCATGGTGCAATAGGATTGGTTGAAAAGGGCTTATGGCAAAGATAAAACATTTGGTGAGTTGCCGATGGAAGAGAGGATTTACTTTAAAATTGGAACATATCACCTCTTCCCCAAAAAGGGCCTAAAAAGAATATCAATGTATGCAATAAGAGGATGTGAAGTGTTGATGGGAAAGGTTAATGCTAACCTACCCCATCTATATTTAATGGAGATCCTAAGGCGGTTCGAGGAACGGAAGACAGGGAAGCTTGCTTTATCTTTGCCTTGTCTTATTAGAAAGCTATGCCAATGTGTTGGTATCTAGTGGTACACCAATGATGTCCTTCGAAAATCTCATATTGCTTCATAAAATGAATTGTTAAAGTCACTAGCTCTAAGGAAAATCACTGGCGAGATGTTGGGACCAAAAGAAGAAGAAGAAGAATAGACGACTGGACCAACTACAACTCAACTTGCAGGACCCAGCCAACATCCAAGCATAGGACCCAACCAACAACAAGAAGTAGGGCCCAACATAGGCTAGGATCATCCACCACCATCGCAAGACTACATACCATCGATGAGCCATCTCAGGGCCATCGTTGAGATGGTCAGTTGGGGAAGTCATGATGATGCAAACCTCTTCCATGTTATTGATGATGCCATTCAGCCTACTATTTCTTTGGATCACACAAGGGGTGAAGTGTCTATTCACATAGGAGGAGGGGAAAGTAGATGGTCACAAAAGATCTTAGGAAATTTGACATCTTTTTAGGTGTAATTAGAGATTGGTGAAGGGGCCACTGTGATGGTCATGCAACACAAGGATGCCACTGGAGTTGTAGAAGTGATTGCAGACCACATCAAAGAATAATTCAACATACCTGTTGTGCCATCGGTAGATCTCATAGGAGCACGGGATGCTCAAAATTTGGCCAGAACCTCAATGACTCCTATGGAACATGGGGATGCACTTGATTGATTGCTCCAAACAAGGCAAGTAATGACATCCCTGTTTGACATCCCTCAGGATGTTAAGGTAATTCAGTCAGACCTCATTTCCACAAAGGGGAAGCTAGTCTTAATAGAATTGAGGGTTGAACATGTTGAAGCAGAAGTGTAGAAATTACAAGAGTAGATCGTGGCCCTACAAGCAACACAACGTGACCCCTTGCAATTTGTTCCCGCAATCTAGCTAGATAATTTCAGAACTGAGAAACTAACCAAGCTAATAGAGGAGGATAAAAAGGTGGCTGATGAAAAAGAGAAGGTTGTTTGGGATGCCTCCATAGCACAGATGCAAACTCATGCGCATCTTAATGCACTCAACACTTTACAGGAAGAAAATAAATAGCTTGCTGCCGACAACCTTTAGTTGACCACTGTGGAAAAGCAAAAGAATGTTCTCGAGTAACACTTTCATCAGTTGCGAGAATAATTCATCCGAGTCAACCAAGACATAAGTTGTTTAGCCAGGGAGAATCGAACCCTCTCAATGGTGGAGGTACGTGCAATTTTTCAAAAGATAGTCATTGAAATAAATGCATGGCAAAATGAGGCTAAATGACATGAGAAGTTAAAGGAGCACTTCCGAGATCAAATGGGGATGTACAAATAGATCCTTGAGAAGGAGATACATATGGCCAAGGCCCATATCAATGCTATCAGTGCTCAACACACTGACTAGCGGGCCATATTGGACACATATGCCTTTGCCCACCAAGTGGAAGTTAAGAGCCAAGACTTGTAGATTCAGGATTTGATAGAATACATGGAGTTGGTAAATTTGAGGTATCCCAACCTTGCCATGTTAATAGTAAGGCACCCGAGGACATAGCTTAAGCAATAGGTAGCAACGACCCACATCAAATATGAAGCAGAATTTGTAGAACACAAGAAGCTTTTGGAAAAACTAGAACTTGCAAATTCTGAACTTGAGGTGGCAAAGGGAAGCTACCAAGGCCAAAAGGGTGTTGCAGCAGATTTGGCTCAACAGCTAGCAAATTTTCAAGAATACAAGGATACAGCCAGAGCCTATGAGGAGGAATGACGGGCGTTCATGACTTGGTATGTCAAAGCCAATCAAATGTTTCCGCAACTACCCTATCTGTGGAAAGTGCCAATCCCGTCAAACATTGGAACATTAGCATGGATGACACAAGACCCTCAGACCAAAGAGGAGAAGTTCCAGGCCATACTTCAATGCCATCAAGCCTCAAAACCTAGAGCACAAGATAAAGGGAAAGCACCAATGGAGGAGCCACCGCCACTTGGAACTACATGAGTTCCACCCATTTTTGTAGATGTAGAACATTCTTTGTGTTGTATCTTCAATTTGTTTTCATTTCACGCTATGGCATAATCCCATTTTTCTCATCTAATAATCCCATACCTATCCATTGTGTAATCACTATAACTTGAGGACGAGTTTTCATTCAGTCGTGGGGGTATGATGAGTCATCATTTGGGGCAACCACAATATCGCTTACGCGATATTGCAGCCCAACCGTGATATCGCATATGTGATATCATGACCTGTCTCCTCATCTATAAATAAGAGGTAGACAGATGAGTTAGGAAATTAGCAAATTTTTAGAGTTAGTTTTGATTTTAGTTTTCATTTTCTTTGTCTCAATCCTTTTCCTCTCCATGTATGCCTGCAATGTGGTGATTGTAATTGTATGACAACCTTATTCGAGTGTGACATACTTGGACATGCACATGACTAGAAATAAAGATTGAGATTACTTCATCATTGTAGCATTCACTTAGTTTAATTATTTAATTAATTTCTATTTACTACTTTTCTAGTTAATATCTTCTCACCCTTATCTCATGTTAAAACACAGAATGAGTACGACTTGATTACGAGCATTTAAGTGTGACTACTTGGTAACCCAGTAGTGTACCTAGGATTTGCGCTTGGTAATCCTAGTGGTAGTCATGCATGAAGTCCAAGATGTGTACAGATAATCGAGGAATAGATGCTCATTGCACTTAGGATAGTTTAGATTCTCTCACCCTTCTCTCCTAGCTTAGTTAATATTACTTTCCATTGCCTTCAGGAGTAGCATTACATTAGAAACCCATCATACACCTCACTCTGGACTAAACCATACGTGACAAAGCTAATACTAGTCCAACTGGGAAGACAGTGAACTGCGACCTAAGGCTAACTGTCTAGATGCGACAACTAGTTCGTCTGCGGAGTTCGACCAGATTGTGTGTAATGCTCATATTTGTATGGTTGAGTGTAGGGGTACCTCACCACTCATCAATCATTAATTAGTGAATCATGCCTTGAGAACTTTGAGTTTGACATTTGCCACCACAATCTTTTGCTTGATGTCTTTGTGATGCTTGAACTTGACCTTGTACAATAAGAATGAGCTAGCCACTTGTTTCTATGGTTTTGACTACAATTATCTAGTAGTTAACATGGACAAATTCACATAACAAAGATTGGAAAGCTTCATATATTCTATCATCTCCTCAATTTACAACTCCTTTGTGTGAATTTTCACCTTGTTATAAGCATTTATCCCATCAATGATGGGTTGCCATAATTCTTTCCCTTGCTAAAGTTGTTGAAGAGCTTCATTAACTTTTACCTTCACCAACTAGATGTGTTTTTCATTTACTTCCTTTTGTAGACCAACATGCTCTCTATAATGATATTTGAATTTCTCAAATTTTAGAGCTTCTGATTTTCAAGTGACTACCTTGATTGCAATTTTCTAGTGAAGGGTGCAAACCTCCTCTATGGAGAGATTTTTATTTTCTACTACTAATCTCCTCAGTTTTGTGTTTTCTCTAGATAGTTTCTCCTATTGTTGATGGATGAAATCAGTTAATTATTGCCTATGCTTATCAACATTTGATAAGCAATGGTTCTTTGTAGTCAATTGTACATTCTCCTAGTAGGTCTAATCCAAGGCCTTCTGAATCTTATGCTATGTGACCTTTACCAAGGATCGGTAGAACATCGTCATCTTTATTGTACACTCAACCCCTTTTAGCTTAGCATGAAGCTATTCCATAGCTTCATCTCTTGTTAATGCTGGGTTGAGAAATGCAAGGTTAGTAATCTAGGCTCTTAATTCAGCAACTTCAATAGTCAAGCATTCATTTAGCTCCCTGGCTATTTTGAGTTGTCCTTCCAATATGGTGTTCTTGCCCCTTGCCTCAAGCACCTCTAACTAGGTTACAATAATATTATCCAAAAGGTCAAAGACATCTAGAAGTAGTTGCTTAGTTCTCACCAATCAATCTAGCAATTTTTCATGCTATGTTGCTTTTATTCTACCACTTGTGATTCCTATGAACATCTTGACATCTTTGAGTGTAGTGATGTTCGGTGTAGATACTGTAGGTGTGTTGAGCATTTTAGCAATCTGGTCAATAACCACCTCGACTGTAGTCTCCTTCCCTTGGTGTTGCATCACCAACACTGTTGTTCCCTCACCCTTCTCCAAGCACACTGAGAAGGTCACAATGTTCATAGAGATTTTTAGGAGTGACTGTTGTTCTATGAGAGATACTATGAACTCTATGGTGCTCAGATTCGACCTTATAGGAAATTATGTTCATTGGGTTGAAAAAATGGATCCACCTCCATCCATCATGTTGATTTTTTGGGCCATCTCATTTAGGTGGCTCATTACTACTATATACATGGATGAGTTCCCACCAGTTGTGCCTACTTGTTGCTCTTGTTCACTCAAAATCCATTCTTTGTATCCACACAACCATTGGGTAATTATAGTAATGTCTGGCATAGTTGTTTGAGTGGTGGGTGGATATGGTGCTCACTACTATTCTTGGATAGTCATTGTAGGCATCTTATCTTTTATTATTTTTGCTTAATTAGCAGCTGGAACATGCCTAACGATGTCATTGGTGCAATGAACTATTCCTCCTCTTCAAAATAAATTTTTAATGAGGCATGGAAAGGAGAGTGACTTCCTTTTGCATTCATTTTCTTTAAATCACTTCTCTATCTCTAGATAGATTAGTTGTAGAAGGTTGATGGCGAATCTCCCATTTAGAGCTACACATGCTTGGGCAAAGAAGGTGGTGATTTTTCTTGGCCTCACCAAGGGATTGAGATGAAAGGCCACAATCTTGTAGTGGATCCTCTCTGCCAATATGAGCATGCCAAACTCCTTGTGGTTGACACCATAGCATAGTTGAATCCATTCTTTCTTGATATTGGGATTTGCATGCATTGGGATCTCAGCAAGATTTGCCCTTATTTTCAAAAACCCAAGCACTTGCACAATGGCCTACACTAAAAAGGACACTGAGATGTCCTTGATTTTGACCGTTGAGATAACCTTCTTATTGTTCTAGAATGAAAATGTTTCTCCCATATATCACTCCCTAGTGGAAGTGATGATTAGCCACATGGGAGAGGCCTTTTGTTGGTCTTGCCCTTCTTTTGGTGCTTGCCTTAGGAAAAGGGTCAAAGTTTAACTCCTACAGCACTATTTTTTGGGCCTCTCGTGATTTGATTTGATTCAAGCAAGATTCTATTAAGGTCACCTCCAGATTCACTTATTGTGCTGGTGCATCATCTTGATGGAAGTGTTATGTTGTAGTTGCTAGTTGTGGAATCTATTTGATAGATTCCACCTCTACCTCTTTTGTAAGAGGACTTTTGGTATAGCTTGCAAGTGGTTCTTCTTAGGCTTTTTCTTGGTCCCTTCCCATTCTAGACCATTTCTCCCTTGGTTTAGATGGTCCTGCTTCCTGTGTGTGCTTTCCTTTTGGTGCCATTTGTAGTCACAACACATCCATGGATTAGTAGATATAATGTGTAACTTTAAATATTTTAATATATTCTCTTGTTAGTTAGTTATACTTTGGCTAAGTTTGGACCATGGAAAATTGATTATTTTATTAATTATTTATTGTAAATGTCATCAAAGCTTGTCAAAAAGGTTTAGCTCTTGTAATTTGGTGTTTAATAGTTGATTTCTTAGTTAAACCTTTGTTGGAGTTAGAAAAATGGCAAAAAATTTTCTATTAAAAATGGCACATTTTAGACCCCCACAACAAAGAGCTTACTTCTAGTAGTTGTAAAGTCAAATAATAGAGTGATTTGGGTAAATGGTTAGGAAGTTATTGGCTCTGGAAGGTTATAAGCTCTAAAAAATTTAAAAAATTCATTGGAATTTGTGAGAAAATGTGAAATTTTTCAAGTGGGATCACACACATATATAGAATTTTTCCCTTACATCAATGGGACCTTGTATACTAGACCCATAGGTAAAATTTTGAAACTTGAATATCTTAAAAAATACAAGGAATTTTTCAATAAAATATGTGTCCATGGAGTCCCAAAAAAAATCCAAGAATATGATAAAATCATTAAATAGGGTCTTTTAAAGCTCAAAAATTGAAACACTTGATGGAGAAAATTTGTATTGAATAAAATATATAAACGAGCACATAGTTTGATGTAGAAGATGGGTGTATGAAAGATTCTAATTGCAAGAATGCCTAAGGGTAAGGTGCTTAACGAATCCAACCAAGAGATATGCAAGTGGGTTTTCCTCATAGCAGGCACATGCCTTATTTGGCCTTGCATAACCTTAACCTAAGGAGTCCATGAATCCCATAGGTGATTAATGGTTGACGGAAGTTAAGGACCAAAACCCCATATATTATACCTAAGAATTCAAACACGTTAGACCAAGACATGGAATCAAGAACATGGACTTCAATAGTAAGATGAATTATGATCAACATAGATGGATGATAGAGAAGGTGAAATGGAATTCCAAACTAAGGTCATAAGAAGTCCCTTGTGGAATTTATGTTTAAAATAACCTAAGAAGATCCATCCTTAGTCTAAACCAAAACCAACCTCTTTCAATGACTTTGCATCGCCACTCCAAGGCCAATCAACTCTCTCAAGACACAAGAGTGCTCCCCCAGAACAACCACCAGTCTATAAAGAAGAGAAAAGGGAAGCAGGAAGTGAGAGAGGGCCTTAGTTAGTGGGGATCTTCAAACATGGGTGACATATCTTTCTAGTCCCATAACTAGTGCTTGTAGATCATTTATTTGTCTCCATAATGTTTTTTGTTTTTTTCTTTATATTTATTTTTCATTTTTGAATTGGAACTACACCATGCAAATACTTTATTGGACTTCTTGTTATTGGACAACATGGAACAGTAAGAAGTCTATGAATACACTTAAGCACCCAAGTAAGTCACACCCTGTACAAACCTTTGAATCCTTCTGAATTCCAGAAACTACCAAGGTTATCAATTTATTAAAAGTTTATTTGATGAAAGGGATGTCAAACTCCCAAAAAAAGAAAAACCATAGAGTTTGTGAATGGGTGGATGTCATGGACTCACTGCTTGTTGCATGAAAAAGAAACCAGGATTGAGCCATTAGTACAAAAATTCAAAAATAGAAACCATACATCAACAAACAAAATATAAAGCACAAACCACCATTAGTAATAGCTACAACACCACTATGTCCTATTAGCACAAAGAAAATTTTATTAGCAAAAATTTGAAAATCATACTTAAACAAAATGAAGAAAAATATATAAGAAAGTGTAAAATATTCAAAAAAGATTCAAATGTACTAACAATGGTGTAAAACAAGAAATGGTGTAAAATAGGTAAAATTTTTAAAATGAAAAAGGTGCAATATAAATAACTTGAAAAATAAAAAATGTGAAAAACAAAAAATAGAAAAATTGAGGAGTCATATGGATGATTAGCATGGATGACCATCTTTCCCACAACTGAGTTGGAAGAAGGAGATTTGAGATATTGAGCTTAGTTGTCCATTTGTTGAGGTATTTATTGTACTAGCTTGTCGTAGCTTGTGGAAAGGCTTCACTTGTTGGATATTGACAAACTAATTTTTATTTGGGTTGTTAGGTTTGTAGATTAATATGGTCCTAGAGGAAAAGGTTTTGTTAATAATATAAGGTCCCTTCCACAATGTTTGGAACTTTATTTTCTAGGGTACATGTGTGGAGTTCCAGTAGACAACCTTATCTCCTGGTTGAAAGTTTAATTTTCATATTCTAAGGTCATGTCATTGTTTGCTGAATGCATTGTGCACTTCATTCAAAGATAGGACCACTAATCAATTTTCATCTAGCATGTTGAGATTGATCAATCTTTCTTTTTGTGTTAGGCTTAGGTCAAGATTCAATTCACAAGCTGTTGAGAGTGTATGGAGCTTGGATTAAATTGAGAGTGTTGGAAGTTTATCGTACACTAACTCATAGGGAGAGTAACTAATAGGGAGTTCCATGAGTGGTAGGCCCAAGGGCATCATTAATTTTTACACTCTAGTATCTCTTATATTTTCTTATGGTATTTGTTAGGATCTTTGTGATCTCCCAATTAGTTACCTCTACTTGACCATTGGCTTGGGGATGATAGGGTGTTAATTTATGTTCAACCCCCAAGAGTTGCATGAATTTTCAAAGAGTGGCACCTATAAAATGACTCCCATTGTTAGAAATTAGTGTCCATGGCACCCAAAACCTATTTACAACATTTTCTTATGTGAATCTAGTAGTAGCGGATGATGTATAGTTGATGACAACTGTTGCTTGTACCCATTTGGTGTAGTAGTTGACTACTATGATGATGTATGTCTTTCCATTGGACATGAGTGTGATGGAACCCATGAAATCTATGCAGTATATGTCAAAGGACTCTAGTGATTGAATGCACTATTGAGGACCCTCCACTCATGTAGTCATCCCACCATCTCTTTGATAGTGTTCACAAGATCAGACAAAACTAATGGGCATTCTTGAAGATTATAGGTCAATAGTATCCTACCATCAGGATTTTATGGTTGTGCATCTCCCTACATAGTGACCTTCACAAGGGCCTTCATGAGCATCCTAGAGAATGCATAGTTGATCCACATTAGAGACACACTAATGAAGTAGTCCATCGATGCACACCTTGTAAAGGTGTCCATTGATTCCCATGAAGTACTTTGCTTGATGAAGAAACTGTTGTTTCTTTCTAAAGTCCAAATCTTGTGGCATCTCTTGAGTGAGAAGTTAAATGAGGATGCCATCATACCATTTAGATTCTATGGGCACCTAATCATTTATTGTTCTTGTAAAGAGGAGTTCATCTGAAAATTGATCAGGGAGTAGGCTCTCCTTCTCCTTGTTATTCCATCTTAACCAAGAGAGATGGTTAGTGATCACATTCTTAATTTCTTTTTGATCTACCATTGTGAGATCAAATTCTTGTAAGATCACGAGTCATTGTATGATATGGGGGCTCACAATTGGCTTATTCATTAGGAAGCAAATGGAACTGTGATCTGTGTGCATAAAACACCTTATAGGCAAGCACATAGTACCTAAAGTTTTCAAGAGCATACACCACTACCATTAGTTCTTTCTTAGTTGTGGTGTAATTCGATTGTGCATCAACAATGCTTTGGCTTGCATAGTGGATGTAATATGGATGTTTCTTATTGTCCAACTACATAAACACAGCTCCCATGGCATAATTAGATACATTTATCATTATGTGAAATGGTCTAGACCAATTTTCTACTTGTAGAATTGGAGTTTCTACAAGCTTTTCTTTTAATAATTGAAATGCATGTTCACACTCCTTAGTCCAAATGAATGGAGCATCATTCTTTGTAAGCTCAACTAATGGCTTTGAGATCTTAGAGAGATTATCTATGAACCATCGATAGTAGCTAGTGTGTTTAAGGAATGGTCAGATGTCTTTGACTCTCTCTCTAGTTGATGTGTGATTCCTTGGATGACCCTTATATTTTTAGGGTCTACCTCAATCCCTTCTTGTGAAATTCAATGCCCTAGTACTATGCCCTCCTTAACCATTAAATGGCTTTTTTGCTAATTGAGTCTAAGGTTTGTTTCAAGATATCTTTTCGATGCCTACTCAAGGTGATCCAAGGCTTGCTCAAATGTAGCCCCATAAGTAGAGAAGTCATTCATAAAGACTTCTACCCCACTACCAGTCTGCTATTGAAAAATATTAAGGACCAAGCGTTGAAATGTTGCAAGAGCATTGCACAAACCAAATGGCATCTTACAATATGCAAAACTTCTCCACGGACTCATGAATGTTTTTTTGGCTCAATCTTTGGGCACAATCTAGATTTGGTTATAGCCACTAAAACCATCCAAAAAGCTATAATAGCAATGCCTAGAAATGGTGTCCAACACTTGGTTCACAAATGGCAATGGAAAATGATCTTTAAACGTTGTCATGTTCAATAGCATAAAGTTGATGTAGATCCACCACCTGCCACCTTTCTTTGGCACAATTATGAGTGGGCTAACCCACTCATTATCTACAAAGGGAAAGGTGAACCTTGCCTTGAGGAGTTGTTCTATTTCCTCTTTGATGATTTTTTTTTAATTTGGGATTTAAATGTTTCTGTAGCTACCTTCTTGGCTTCATGGCCAGGTCAATGTAAATGTGATGCTAGCATATCCTTGGATGGATTCTACTTAGTTCAAGATATGACCAAGCAAAGGTTGTTGGTCATTTGTTGAACACATATAATATCTTGTCTTTTGGTTCAAGAGCAAGATCTGTATTGAGTATAACTAACTTGTCATTATTTAAAAATGCATACTCCATGTTGGCTAGTAGAGTTTTTAACTCTAGGGGCTCATACTTGAAATTATCAAGGATTTCCAACTCTTCCTAATAGGCATCATCATATTCATCATCAAAAAGTTGTTAATGAACTTGCTCAAGTTCATCGATGCCTTCAATATAAGCACTTGTTAGGCTCTCAGTTGATTCCATGCATAATGTGTTGCAATCTAAGTTAGCTAGCAGCCATTTGATGTCCTCCAATTTTGTGGCTGCTACATATAGGCACCTTTGGATATTAGTTTTATGTGCACATTGATTACATGCTTTGAGGAATGTACTTTTAATGGACCAAATTTTCTGCATGCAATTACACCCATTGTTATTCTATGTGATGCATGGAACACCATTCTACGATAGTTGTTCAAATTTATTTTCCTTGGAGATTTCTAATGAAAGGTCTCTTATGCCCATTCGTGCATCAGCTGTGCTTAACCAAGCCCTTCCCATAATGATGGGGAAGTCACATTTGCATTCCTTGACCTTGATCACTAGGTAGGACCATCCACAAACTATGGTCACAATATCCTCCACTAGCCCTAAAGGGATAGTGATTTACTAGTCTACCAATTCAAAATGGTTATTGCACTTCTTGAGAGGTGGTTGGTTCTAGGCCTTTGGTTTGAAGGGCTCTTGAAAATGTTTGATGTAGAGGATGAGGGCGCTGGAGATGTCCTGCACAGAATCATGCAATTTCTATTGGCCACAAACTTTTTCACAGCCCAGCACTCGGGCGGAGATGGAGATGGAGATGAAGATGGAGAAACTGAGTTTGTTTGGATAGTGGTATTGTAAGACTTGTATATTGAAAAATCGTATGGGATCATAAACCAGAAATTTTTTTTATAAATCGGATTGGAAAATTGAAACAAATTGGGATTAAAATCATCAATATTCGTAAAATAGAGTAGTTATATCTACTCATGTTGGTAGCTGCATTTTTTAATTTTTTCATCTAAGAGCTTAGTTAGAGTGAAAAATGGAATATAGAGATTTTAGTTTTTGGCTGGCATCGAAATTATAATAGCCAATTTATTAAGCTTAAAAAATCAATAAAAGTATAGCACTATTTATTGCATTAAATCTCCCATCTGATTTTGAATATGCTTTACAATGGCAGTTATTTATTGCATTAAATCTGTGATTCAATTTTTCATCTGCTTCACAACCTCAGATCTTCCCATTAATTGCAGATTTCACAAACTATGATAAAAATTTTGATGTGAAAGTTATGGGTTCAATGCCAGTTATAAGAAATTAGTCCAATGAAGATGAGCATTATATTTTAGTGATATTTAATATATTGTACTCCAAAATGATAGGGTTTTACTTTTATTACCAAAGACTTTTGAATAGGCTTTTCTTGTGGTAGTTAACTACGGTCCAATTTTCCCTGGTGAAGAATAAAAATAATCTAACTATATATGACTTTAGATCTAAACGATGAAAAAAGGATCGTAATTCATAATCAGCTTATTTGTTTCACTCCATTAATATTGTATTAGAAAAAGAAAAAGCTATCGATAAAATAAAAATATTGTAAAAGAATGACACACAAGGGATTAAGGGTGCAGTGACATATAAAAAATTCTCTTAAAATTCAACATGCTTGTAAGATGTAAGAAGAAAATATGGATAAAAATGAACGTTGATTTTCTTACATCTAGCCCACCACGAAGACACATCGTTATTTCTTTGATCTTATTGCATGACCATCTTTTATGTTACCCATTTACCAGGCTTTGCTTGGTGATTTATATTTAGCCGTAAGAATAAAGATTGATTCAGAGTGACAGTGATATAAAAGGATTCTCATATAACTGAATTTAACCAGAGCGACTTAGCGAATTATTAATCTTGCTTGTGGTTATTACTATTATTCTTTTCCATGCCCGTTTATTGCATAAATATATCTATCTTCCAAACTCTTTGAATTTCAATTTCAATTTCATTTCCCTTTCTTTGAAATGAATGCCACGCATGGAACATAGAGCTGGGGATATGTTTAAGAGTGTGCCAAGCGCAGAGTGCATGGTGCTCAAGTTCATCCTGCACGACTGGAATGCCTCTGATTGTCTCTGATTGTGTGAGAATCTTAAAAGCCTGCAAGGTTGCCCTGCCTCCTAATGGCCATGTCGTCATTGTGGATATTGTGCTCCCTCCTGTAGGTGCAGATGCAGATGATAACACAGACAAGTTCAACTCATNTTCTATCTTCACCAAACCCATTTCCGTTGCTTTCCCAATGGTCATCTTCAATATTGGACTTAAGATTTAAGGCCATGTATTCGTACCTCTTTTTTTTTTCTTTTCCCCGTGGAGTTATTAAAGTATTATCATTCAAGGTTCAATGTTTATTCCATAATGGTGGGTCTTGGGAGGGGTGGATCCGCAAAACCTAACCTCTTTAAGTTGCTACACTTAGGCTTGAACCTAGGTCATACCGCTTCAGAAACAAGCACCTTGCCCCTCACTCCAAGTGGTGGTCCTTAATTTATTAAATAAGATTAAATTATATTTAAAAATTTAGAAATAATATTTAAAATTTAGGTATAACTTATATAATCTTCACATGCACAATTAAGGTTTTTATCTCCTAGGTTTGCACCTTAGCCTTCCAGTTCACACTTGTAGGTTTGGTGCATGTTTCTAGCTTCTTGGAAAGTTTTTAGCTTTGTTCAAAAACCTTGGAAGGTTTCAACATGTTCCCTAGCATCCCAAGTTTCATCCTAGAAAATGGAGACAAAGTGTTGGGGCTAGGATGCATTGACTTCCTTGAACTAGCGCACCCCTTGCATTAGTGCAAGGGCAATGATGTACCCTTCTTAATGCCTTGGCTTGACCAACTTTATCCCTTAGCATTTTTTGATGTATCTTGGAATGTCTAGGTTACACTGACAAATCTCCATTAATACCTAGGTGTTAGCAAACCTTTATGGTTATGTTCCAAAAACTATAAATACATAGGATGTGCTTCATGCAAAAACAAAAAAAACAAAAAACAAAAAGACTTGATTCAAAGCATTTTCCTTTAGCTTTTGTATTAGTACCAATAATGGCAAGTTCCAAATCCTTGGGATGTTGCTCCATGGAATCATCTCATTCTAATGCAGCAATAGATGACACCTTCACCTAATCCTTACTTTTATGGTACATAGGTAGGTATTTATCAAACCCTAATGATGATACCTCAATAGTATCTTCTTGCTTCCAATAGTCTTGCCAACAAGGCTTCCTAGCAATAGTAGCAACAACTTCTACTTCTTGGTCCCATGCAAGGTACGATACCTTATTAATCATAACCATGGTAGGCTAAATCATGTAATTTTACCTATGGTAATGATCTTTCTTACCATTAAATTTCTTGAAAATACCAATTATAGTCTCATGAATCCTTAAGAACTACTTTAGGACTTGTTCAGCTACATAAATACATGGATATTGAATCTATAGAGATGTTAAGTCTATGGATTCATGAGTTTAAGTGGATTATACTTCAAATGGTGAAATCTGAATAGAATAAGAAAAGCAATAGATATGGTAAGCTTAACATGAATCCAAAGATTCATTTGGATACATATTTATACAACCATCACAAACTAAATAAACTTCTAAATATTATAAGTAGAATTTATAGAAACAACAACCTAAGAATCAAGCAACTAAACATTCCCTTATATAGTTTATCTTACCTTGAGATATTGAAACTCTAACTGAATATAATGAATTGGTACAAGGGTTCAGCTTCTAAAGATAATGAATCATATTCACATAATAACATCAAGTAAGGCATTTGCATTTTCACCTTTAACTACTTTAGGAAAAAAAAAATGTACACTCTTTCAATATCTTTCCAAAGCTTAGCATTGTATCCAAGTCCATAAACTACACATTGAAACAGTAAAGATAGTCTAGAAATTTTGTTTTCTAAGCCTAAAGTCTAAAATCCTTGTACTTTCTTTTGAAAACTTACAAAGGCTTGAAATCTCATACTATTCTTCTTTCATGCACTCCCCCATATGTAATTGTTCATATAACTAAGACCTCAATATCTAAAAGAATCTACTATTTGTGCACTAGAGCGAATTTAGTTCCTTTGCTTCTTTGCTACATATTTGTCCCATCGTAGTTGATGAGTCGTTGTAGGTTTGACTATGTTGATGTGATTCCATGGATGTGTCCACATTGATGTGATCTTGTTGACATGTACGTGTCAATGTAATCTTGTTGAAACATATGCATTGGCAAAGCGAATAGTCTTTTTTCTATAAATGCACACACCCACTGTATTTATGACATTCATTAGTTGATTAGCTTATTCAAACTCTAGCATTTTGTTTCTTCTAAAGTTAGAATATTTTCTAAGTGCCTACAGCAGGAGTGAGAAGTGTACGGATCTTTATTTGAGCATTGATGTACCTTGACACCTCGGTATAAACAACAATAAATACAAACTTTCTTCATAAGCCTTGCAGCACTTGGAGTTAGCACAATATTTACTTTAATACATTTATTCTTCATGCAGTTTATGTTTAAGAATTTAAGTAATTAATTGAATTCAGATAATTAATACACATAAGTATGACCATCTCAAGCAGACATTAATACTTGGTAATTCCAATAGTGCTTACACTTGGTAACTCAATGGTGTTGTAACATGTTTAGGATGTGTACATCAAATGGAAACAAATACTTATGTTAGGATTAGTCAAGGCATTAATTAGTTCTTAGGTTAATTAAACATTTAATTACTCTATTTTTGGCACTTAGGCAAATCAAATAAAAAACATAAAAATGATAAAAATCATATGCCTCAGTTACACTTAACCATACCATTGCATCTCACAAGTGGAACTGGGAAAGACAACAATCACATCTTTGAGATTCATTGCCTAGGTAAAAGTGCACTTAAAGAGCTAAAGTCTGTGGAATTTGATTGGATCTCTCTATAAACATTGGTGATTCATATAGTTGGATGTAGGGATTACATGCTAATAAGTGGTGAGTATACCCTTATGCCCAACCATACAAATTACAAGCATTCACATGTAATTCGGTCAAATTCTACAAATCTTAAGTTCCCAAGTATACTAGTTCTGAGAAGTGAAATCTAATCATGATGATCATTGTCTTCCCAACTACACTTGTGAAGCTTAGTTGTATGGTTAAGTGTAATGGGGGCACATGATTTTTATTATTTTATATTTTATTCCCCTATGATTGATAACAAGTTGAAACTCAATTTATTAACCAATTTAACTAATCTGATTGCTAATTAATAACTAAGTATCCTCACATAAGCATCCAATCCCACTTTTCATACGCATCTTGAATGCATACAACATTGCTAGGTTACCAAGCATTAAGTGTTGCTAGGATTACCAAGTTTTGTATGGTATGCTTGAAATCGTCATACTTATGTGTTTAATTTATTTACCATAATTAGTTAATCAATTAAAATCTTACTTATCTTAATTAATTGTATAATTAATGAAAATGGCAACTATAGAAATAAATCATTAATTTATTCCAAGTGTTGCAAGGTTTGAGAAAAAGGCTCATCTTTATTGTCATTCACATTGTTATGCTTAGGTACATTAGTGCTTGAATAAAGATTCGTATACTTTTTGACTCCTACTGTAGGCACTTAGAAAATATTCTAACTCTTAAATGAACAAACTGCAAAAAATTTGGTAAACTATTCCCTAAAAACTCCCTCTTTACATGGTGAGAATGCCACATTTATAAACTTTATTGTGGAGCTATATCGATCGAGCCTCATACATGCAAAAAATGCTACGTTGATGAGGCCCCCTCGACAAGGTAACACCACATCAATGGGGACACATCAATGGGGGTTCATGGACATGACACTTTGATGCTTCATCATATCTCGATGACTAAATGAAAGCTCTTCCTTGAGTTCCTTTACAAAATTGAAAAGGTATGGGATAATTGACATAACAAATTGACACAATAAAACTAAGTGCCTAGGTGTACAAATTGACATCATTACAAAATTTTTGGTGTTCATGAAACAAAATTGAACACCATGATATTACTACTCAAATTGGATGGCACATCCTTTGATGACATGAAGATGGTTGAGAAGATGAAATAGTCCCAAGCGGTGGAGACTCTTGTGGTTCTAAAGGACCTTCGCCAGCTTTGGATGTGCATGGTGTCTAAGGAGGCTATTGCTACTACCTCTGGTAGAAAGAAAAAGGCATCTAGAAATGCCTTCATCTTCTCCTCCTTACTTTGGGGAACATTCGCAATCCACATGACATTGCCAATGTGAGCTAGAATAGGGATATCCCATAGACAAGGCATTAATGAGAATAGCTCCTTGATGTTGACAAACTAGGTAAGGAATTATTTTCATTTGACATTGACTTCCCTAACTGCATTTTGCAACTCCTTGTAGTCATTCATTCTTTTGTCCATGCTCTTGGTAGTGGATCTGTAATTAGTATATTTTCCCTTGAGAACCTTGAGTTTAAGGTTTGCCACTACAAGCTTTTTCTTGATGTCCCTATGGTGCTTGAACTCGACCTCGTACAACAAGTACAAGATGACCACTTTCTTTTCCAGTTCTGACTATGTCCATATGGTAGTCAACATAGCCAAGTTTGCATATCAAATATTGTATTTAGTCATCTCCTCTATTTGCAACTCCTTCAGGTGAATTTCTACTTTATTATATTGATCAATCCCATCAATGATGGGTTGCCATAATTCATGGCCTTGTTGAAGTTGTTAGAGGGTCTTATTCACCTTTGCCTTTGCCACTTGAATGTGTTTTTTCATTTATTTTCGTTTGTAGATTGACTTGGTCTTTGTAGTAATTTTTGACTTTCTCAAATTTTAGAGCCTATAATTTCTAGGTGGCTACTTTTATTGTAGTGTTTTGGTGAAGGGAACAAACCTTCTCGATGGAGAGGTTTTTGTTCTCAGCTACCAATCTCCTTAACTTTATATTTACTCTAGCTAGTTACTCTTGCTGTTGATGGATAAAATATGTCAATTTTTGTTTATGCACATCAAGATTTTGCAAGTGATGATTTCTATGGTTGAGCATTTTCCTATTAAGTCAAATCTAAGGCCTTCTAAATTTAGTTGGGTGACCTCTATCAAGGATCAATAGAATCACTTTCAACCTAGTATGAGGTTGTTCAAGAGCTTCATCTTTTATCAATGCTAGGTTGAAAAATGCAGGGTTGGCAATCTCAACTCTCAGTTTAGGAACTTCCATAACCAAGCATTCATTTAGCTCCTCGGCTATTTTGAGTTGCCCTTCCAAAATAATATTCTTGCTCCCTCTAGCAGCTCTCGTTGGGTTTCAATTATACTATCTAGAATATCAAAGACATTTGGAAGTAGTTGCCAAGTTCCTACCAATCAATCCAGCAGTAGTTTATGTTGTGTTGCACTTGTTTATGTAGACATCTACACATTTTTAAGTGTAGTGACATTTGGTATAGATATTTCAAGTGCATTGAGTATCTTGGTGATTGTATCAAGAACCATCTCTACTATTGTTTCTTGCCCTTAGTGTTGCATCACCAGTACTATTATCCTCTTTCCCTCCTCCAAGTGCACCAAAAGGATCGTAGTATTCCCAAAAATCTCTGGGAATTACTGCTATTCTGAGAGAGATATCATTATCTCTTTGGTGCTAGGATTCAACCTCATAGAAAACTACACTTTTTCGGTAGAGAAAATGGATCCACCTTCTTCCATTTGGTTAACTATTTAGGCCACCTCATTCAAGTGATTCATCATAGGCCAGTACATAGATGGGTCTCCACCACTTGTGCTTGCCTGTTGCTCTTGCTCTCTTAAGAGCCATTTTTTGAGCTTGTGCGACCATTGGGATGTTGCAGTGATGTCTAGCACTATTCTTTGAGTGGTAGGTGGATGTGGTGGTTGTTGATCCTTTTCTTAGATTATTTTTGCAAGAGTTTGGTCCTTCATTATCTCCATTCCATTAGTAGTTCGAGAACATTGAACAACATTATTAATATAGTAGGATATTCCTCTCCTTCAACATAGTTTTCTGATGAGGCATTGGAAGGGGAGTGTCTTCCTTCCATATTCATTCTCCTTGAATTGCTTCTCTATCTCTAAAAATATTATCTATGGATGGTTGACTAGGAATCTTTCACTTAAGGTGGCACACACATGGGTAGAAACGGTAGTGATCTTGTTGGGCCTCATTATGGGATTTGGGTGAAAGGTTACAATCTTGTAATAGATTCTTTCTATAGATGTAAGTGCACTATACTCCTTATAGTCGATACCATAGCACCGCTAAATCCATTCCTTTTTAATGCTGGGATTCACCTACATCAGAATCTCAACAAGATTCATCCCAATTTTAAGCAACCCAAGTGCCTTTACAATGGCTTGCATTGAGTAGGACACTGAAATGTCCTTGATCTTGACTATTGAATCAGCCTACATATTGCCCCGATATAGGAACATCTCTCCCATATATCACTCATCATTGAAAGTGATAATTAGCCATATGGGAGAGGTCTTCAATTGGTCCTGTACCTCTTTAAGTACTTGCTCCATGAAAGAGCTGAAGTTCGATTTTTAGAGCACTATTTTTCAGACCTGCCTTGATCTAATTTGGATTAGGTAGGCTTTCATTAAGGTCACTTCAAGGCTCACTTGTTGAGCTAGTTCCTCATTCTAGTGGGAATGTTCTATTGCTACCACGTATTCTAGAATCTAATGAATAGACTCAACTTCGGCTTCCTCCCTAAGAGGTCCCATAGCATGGGTTGCAATCGATTCTTCCTAGGCTTGGACTTGGCCCCTTCCCATTATTGGCCATTTTTTCCTTGGTTGAGATGATCTTCTTTCTTGTGTGTGTTTGCCTCTTGGTGCCATTTTTAGTCACAACACATCCATGGATTAGTAGATATAATGTGTAACATAGAATATTTGGATACCTTATCTCATTAATTAGTTACACTTAGCTATGATTGGACCATGGTAGATTGATTATTTTATTAATTAATTTTTTATTATAAGTGTCACAAGAGCTCGTTGGAAGGGTTTAAATCTCATAAATTGGTGTTTTGATGTTGATTCTTTAGTTAAATCTTTATGGGAGTTAGAAAAATGTCAAAATATTTTTTGTCAAAAATAGCACATTTGTGGTCCCTACAACTAAGAGCTAACCTCTAAGAGCTACATGGTCGAAGAACAAAGTGATTGAGACAAATGATTAGGAAATTATGGCCTTTTGAAGGTTTTGGGCTATGAAAACTATAAAAACTCCTTGGGTGTTTGAGAGAAAATGTGAAAATTTCAAAGGGAGTCATGCATATATATAGGATTTTTTCACTACATTAGCATGGCCACGTATATGCATGGGCTTCATCAATGGGTCCCATTTATGAGTAAATAAAATTTTCAAATTGGAATATTTCAAAAAATACAAGGAATTTTTAAATGAATTTGTGGTTTATGGAGTCCTAGAAAAGCCAAGAATATGATGGAATCATTAAAGAGGATCTTTCAAAACTTAAAAATTCAAAAATTTGATGGAGAATGTATGAATTGAAGAAAATACTTAAAGGAGCACATAGTTAGATGTAGAAGATGGATGCACGAAAGATTATAAATACAAAAATGCCTAAGGATAAGGTGCTTAATGAACCCAACCAAGAGATATGCAAGTGGGTCTTTCCCATAGTAGGTACATCCCTTGTTTTCCCTTACATAACCTCAATCCAAGGAGTCTATAGGTCCCATAGGTGATTAATGGTTTATGAAAGTTAAGGACCAAAACCTAAAAGATTCTACTAAAGAATTCAAGTACATCAAACAAAGACACCAAACAAGAACATGGACAGTAGCAATGAGGTGAGTTATGGACAACATGGATGGATGATGAAGGTGGAATGAAGTTCTAAATTGAGGTCATAAGAAGTTCCTTACGGATTTGTGTTTAAATGACCTGAGAAGATTCATCCTTGGTTTAGACCAAAATCAACCACTTTTAGTGACCAATCCAACCCCATGAGACACAAGAGTGCTCCCACAAAATAACCATCATTCCTTAAGGAGAAGTAAAGAGAAGTAGGAAGTGAGAGATGGCCTTAGTTAGAGGGAACCTTCAGGCATGGGTAACATGTCTTTCTAGTTCCATAACTAGTGCTTATAGCTTGTTTATTTGTCTAATGGGTGTTCTTTGAATTTTCACCATTTTTTATTACATATTTTTTCTTTGTTTCTTTTCTTCTCTTATTTTTTTGAATGGAAACCACACCATGCAAAGACTTATTTAACTTTCTATTTATGGTTGACATGGAGAAGAGTAAAAAGAGTATTAAATCGCCTTGAAGTCACACCCTACACAAACCTTTGAATCCTTTCTAATTTTGAAAAACACCAAGGTCACAAGTTTATTAAAGGTTTATTTAGTGAAAGGGACCTTATATTGCCAAAACAAGGAAAACCATATATTGTTGTTGACGGGTGGATGTCATGGATTCACTACCTATTCCATTAAAAAGAAACCATGCCTTAGTCATTGGTACAAAAATTCAAAAATAGAAACCATACATTCGCCAAAAAAGAAAAAAAAAACATTTAGCATAAACCACCATTATTAATAGCTATAACACCACTATATCCTATTGGCATAAAACACAGTTATTAACAGAAATTAGAAAATCACACTAAAATAAAGTAAAATATATAAGAAATTATAAGATATTTAGGAAAAAATTTAAATGTACTAATGATGGTATAAAACAAAAAAAAATTATGTAGAATAGGAAAAAGTTTTAAAATGAAAAAGGTGTAAAATAAGAAAGTTGCAAAAATAAAAATGTGTAAAGCAAAAAATATAAAAATTGAGGAGCCACATATATGATTAGCATGGATGGGCATCTCCCCTAAAACTGAGTTAGAAAGAGAAGATTTGAAAAATTAATTGTGGTTGTTCATCCAGTAAGGTATTTATTGCACTAACTAACTTGGGCTCGTGGAAAGGCTTTACTTGTTGGATGTTGATCAACTACTTCTTGTTTGGGCTTTCAGATTTGTATATGATCATGGTCACAAAAGGAAAGGTTTCGTCAATTACATAAGGCCCCTCCCACAATGTTTGAAATTTGGTTTTTTAAGAAACATATGTGGGGTTCCAGTAGAGGACCTTACCTCTATTTTGAAGTTTGATCCTTCTAATTCTTAGGTCATATCATTGTTTGTTGAATGCCTTGTGCACTTCATTCAAGGACAAGGCCACTAATAAATTTTCATCCAGAACATTTAGGTTAATCAATCTTTTTTTAATGCTAGACTTAAGTCAAGGTCTAGGTCACAAGCTGTTGAGAGTGTACAGAGCTTGGATTGAACTAGGAGTGTTGGAAGGTTTCCATACACCAACTCATAGGGAGAATAGCCAATAGGGAGTTTCCATGTTGAGAGATAGACCCAAAGGGCATCATTGAGTTTCGTGCTCCAATCTCTCTTATATTTTCTAATAGTTCTTGGTAGAATCTTTGTGATCTCCATGTTAGTAACTTCTACTTGACCTTTAGCTTGGGAATGATAGGATGTTCTTAATTTATGTTCAACTCCTAAGCGTTGCATGAGTTTCTAAAAGGTGGTGCCTGGAAAGTATGTTCCATTGTCAAAAATTAGTGCATATTGCATCCCAAACCTATTTACAATGTGTTGTTGTACAAATCGAGCAATAGTGGATGATGTGCAACCAACGATGGTTGCTGTTTTAGCCCATTTGGTATAGTAGATAATGGCTATGATAATATAGGCCTTTTTGTTAACATGGGTGTGATGGAACCCATGAATCTATCCCCCATATGTTAAAGGGTTCTAGTGGTTAAATATGCCATCAAGGAACCTCCATTCATGTGGTCATCCCACCATCTCATTGATAGTATTCATAGGATTAGAAAAATTGGTAAACATCCCTAAAGATTTTGGGTTAATAGTCTCTTTCCATTAGGATTTTTATGGTCATATGTATCCCTGCATAGTGGCCTTCACAAGGGCCTTTGTGAGCATCCTAGAGCATGCACAATTGATCTTCATCTAGGACACACCAATGAACTAAGCCATTAGTGCACACCTTGTAAAGGTGTTTGTTGATTTCCATGAACTGCTTAGCATGATGAAGAAACTATTGTTTCATTCTATAGTCTAGATCTTATGGCATTTCCTATGTGAGAAGGTAAGTGAGGATTCCATCATACCATGTGAATTCTATGGGCATATGTTCATTAATTACACTAGAAAAGGGGAGTTCATCTAGAAATTGATCAAATAGTGATTTCTCCTCCTCTTTCTCATTCCATCGTAATCGAGAGAGATGGTCAATGACAACATTCTTAGTTCTCTTTTGGTCTACCATTGTAACATTGAATTTCTGCAAAATCACAAGCCACTGTATGACATGGGGGCTTACCATTGGCTTGTTCATTAGGAAGTAGGTGACACTATGATCAATATGCATAAACACTTTATATCTAAGCACATTGTGCCTAAAAATTTTCAAAGCATACACCACCATAATTAGTTATTTCTTTGTGGTGGTGTAATTGACCTATGCACCCACAATGCTTCAGCTTGTGGAGTGGATATAAAATGGATGTTTTCAGTCATTCAACTATGTGAACATAGCTCCCAAGGTGTAATTAGATGCATCCATCATGATATGGAATGGTTTGGACCAATCTGGTTCTTATAGAATTAGAGTTTCTATGAGTTTTTCCTTCAGTTGTTAAAATGCATGTTCACACTCCTTCGTCCAAACAAATGGAGAATCCTTCTTTGTTAGTTTGACCAATGGTTTTGCAATCTTAGAGAAATTCTCTATAAATTGGCAATAGTAACCAGTGTGTCCAGGAAATGATCAAGCATCTTTTATAGTTTCTAGTTGATAGGTGATTCTTTAGATGATCCTTATCTTTTTGGGATCTACCTTGATCCCTTCCTACAAAATTCTATGCTCTAATACAATGCCTTCTTGGATCATGAGATGGCTCTTTTGCCAATTGAGCTATAGGTTTGTTTCTACACATCTTTTGAGTACTTGCTCAAGGTTTTTTAAGGCTTGCTTGAATGCAGTGTCGTAAGTGGAGAAGTCATCCAAAAAGACCTCCAATCTACTACTAATTTGTTGTTGAAAGATGCCAAGACTAGGTGTTGGAAAGTGGTAAGAGCATTGCATAGAGCAAAAGGAATCTTGCAATATGCAAAGGTCCCCCAGGGACTCATGAATGTTGTTTTGTCCTTATCTTCTAGTGTAATCTAGATTTTGTTATAGTCACTATAACCATCTAGAAAACTATAATAGTAATTCCCAAATATGATGTCAAATACTTCATCAATGAATGACACCAAAAAATAATCTTTGAATGTTGCCATATTTAATAGCCTGAAGTTGATATAAATCCATCATTTTCCACCTTTCTTTGGCACTATCATGAGTGGCATGACCCATTCACTATTTTCAATGGGGTAGATGAACCCTTCCTTGAGGAGTTTCTTAATCTCCTCTTTGATGGTCTGCTTCAATTTTAGGTTCAATCATCATTGTGGTTTCCTCCTTGGCTTCATGGTTAGATCTGCTATCATATTTGTGGATCAATTCTAGTGAGTTTAGGATGTGAATAGGCAAAGGTTTTTGTCCATCTGTTGATCACTTTTAATAGTTTTGCTTTTTCCTTGGAAGCAAGTTTGACATTAATTATGACCAGCATGCCATTTTTCAAGAATGCATATTCCAGGTCGGTAGGTAGAGTTTTAAACTCTAGGGATTGTTGTTTGAAATTCTCAAGGATCTCCAACTCTTCCCAATTAGTATCATCATTTTCATCATCAGAGAATTAGTGATGAACTTGATATAGTTCATCCATTCCTGTGACATAAGTGCATGTTAGGATCTTAGTAGGTTCCATGCATATTATGCTACTTTTAGAATGAACAATTAGCCATTGGGTGCCCTCTTGTTTTGTAGCTATTGTGTATAGACACCTTTGAATATCTACTTCATGTGCACATTTCCTACATGTAGAAATATATGCTCATTTTATGGACCAAAGTTTCTACATGCAATTGCACCATGTATCATTATATGCAATGCATGAAACTCATTTTTTCTCGATCTTTCCAAAAGAATTTTTCTTAGATATTTCTAAGGAGAGATCTTCGATGTCCATTCTTGCATCAATAGTGCTTAGCCATGCCCTTTCCATAATAATTGGGAAGTCCCCCTTATAGTTCTCAACCTTGATTACTAGGAAATCAGTAGGATAAGGCCACCCATAGACAAGGATCAGAATGTCTTCTACTAGTCCCAATGGAATAGTAATGGACTAGTTTGCTAATTCCAATTGGATATTGCTCTTCTTGAATGGTGGTAGGTTCCAAGTAGTATACATCTCATGATAAATTAGGTTACCATCAGAACCTAAATTAAGAAGAGCTTTACATGGTTTATCCCTAGTAATCTATAAATAGATAAGAGCACTCCTAGGATTGGCTAATTTTCTAGGAAGGTTGCCAGCCCAGATCTAATCAAATACAACATGAGTGAGCATAATAATATGGATTTTACATAGCATTTGGTTTAAAGGGTTCCCAATTGAATCGTTTGTAGAGGATGAGGAAGGAGAAGTGTGACTAGCCAACTAAGTCTATGAAGGCTTAGAAGAACTATTGGATCAAAAAAATGATATTTTATGAGCATGAGATTTCAAACCACTAGATTGATTAGCTTGTTTTAGATTGACAACCTTGGTAGCATTGCATTGTTATGGTTGGGCAAGAAGTGTATCCTAGATCAATAGAGTAGGAGGTAGCTATGTTAAGGATGGAGGAACAAGAGGAGGATAAGGATGAAATGTGGTATCCCTCTTGGAATGTAGAGAATGAGCACTATAGTATTCAGGAGAATAGTAGTGATGTTGGAAAGAAGAAACATGACTGGAAGGATCACATGGAGACAGGGATTACTAAATGTAATACCCATATGGATCTAGTTGTCTGTAAGGGTACTATTACCTTAGTGGTGGTAGTGCCCATGACTATGGTTGCTACCACTATTGATACTGCTTGTATGGTTGTGGTGGAGTTCCACTTGGACAATATTGTTATTGCTAATGGAACTGCCTGGGATTGCCTTGAGGATAAGGTAATCTTTTGAATATTTTTCTTATTGCTAGTCATGAATTTAGAGCATACACCACAGACTCTTGTAAGTATGACACAATGTAAAAACATCCCTTAGGATGTTCATATTAGCAGATGTCACACCTACTATCATCATCTGATTTAGTTTTTGCACTTCCTCTATTGTAGCAATCTTGCCCTTACCCCTTTGATTAGCATGTTCAAATTCATTTCACCTTTGTGATCATGATCACTACTTTATTTTTTGCATCCTTCAGCAATTTTCAAAACAACTTGAAGTCTACTATCCATAGTGTCCCACAACTGATCTACCTTAGCCTAAATTTTATGAATTAGCAAGGTCTTCCAATTCACCATCTCATCAAGTGGTGATTCCTCCTCACTATCATAAAATTGAAACTCTCTCTTGCAAATGGAAGGATCTCAGTTGTATTCTTTTGCACTTTCACATTTCCTCAACTCTCCTTCTTCTTTTTCTACCTTTTTGATTAGCCTTTGGATTTGATGGGCTCTTAATTCTGATAGGCTTCCTTAGGTGTAGATCCCAAGAGTTCTTCTTGTTTCAGAGTAAAGCCCATGCATGATGTGGCAAAGTTGTTCTTGTTGAGAGTATCCATAGACAAGGCATCAATGTAATAAGAAGTAATATCTATCCATGATGGCATCCAAGGACTCATGTGTTCCTTGCTTCCAACCTTAGATCTACCTTCTTAGATTGGACACTTGGGAGTACATTTAGTTATGGGACCTCAAACCTTATTTAGTTGTGGTAGAAATCCTTTGAAAAGACTTCTAATGTTGTCTCCTGAAGAAGAGTAACATCTACATCATTCACTTGCAACATTGTTTTTCAAAAATTGGGTTTTCTATGGGGCTTGAAAGCCATCAGAATTTTAGGATAAGATAGTCATGTTGAGGTAAGCATCTGGTTGATGCTATCCACTATCATATCTTGTGCTACTGATGAATTTGATAAAATCATAACTCAGATTCAAAATATTTGAAAAAATTGAAAAGGGAAAAATTAAAAATTACATGAAAACACAATGAACTCTTAAAATAGAAAAATGGAATTTAATATTATCATTAATAAAATTTAGAAAATTCAAAAAATTAGAAATTTAACATACCTAAAATAATAGATGTTAAGGTACGTCAAAATTAAAATTGTGGAATACAACTGCCAAATTTCATATATAACTATATGAGGTAGGGTGGTAATGTATGGGGAAGGGTAGGCATGGGGTGGGGATGGGGGGAGGAAAGGGTGGGAAGAGGGAAGTTGGAGGAGGGTGGAGGTAGGAAAGAAAGGTAGTGTATAAAAAGTATTTTATTTTATTTTTAATTATTTTGAAGTGTGACAACTTTTAAAAGTTAGGAGTGGGCCTTAAGCTCTTGGCTATTAACCAATAAATTTGAAAAATAACAATGTCTTATTAAATCAAGATAGTTACTATATGAGTTACAAATAAGGATAGTTACTAAACCAATCAATCAATTTCATCTTAGTCTTATTCTACAAAAACAAATCCATTACATGAATGTTTTTTACCATATGTATTTATAAAGAGCAATATCTTTGTCCATTCACAATTTCTTCAATGTTATAATCTATTATTGATAAAAAAGCATGTTACTATGCAAACATGATATTGATACTGATACTTTATTACACTTGTGTAGACCCTAATGATTTGACAACAAATGAACTTCCTTAAAATACTTCAATAACAATCAATCTAGAGTACAATAGATGTGTCCAATATTCATGCAACTTGAACACATCTTCTCTATAATTCCCTAGAACTAACATTGGTAGCTTGAGTAGCTCACACAAAGATCCATTTGAGATTTTTCATGCTTTTTTTTTCACAACATTATAATAATACATATTACTCATCTTCTATCACTTGCAGTAAATATAGTTGTTATATTCTATGTTCATGTTACTTATTGTTCCATCTTCTTGTATTAACATAAAGATGGTGCAATATCATTTTCTCTATTAATTAATGCTCTCCTAGATTTTAGAATGGTTGCATGTAGATATTCCATTTCATCATGTCTAATACCCCTAATATTTTTCCAATAAAATTAAAGCTTTTTACGTATTTGTGCTTCATTTTAAAAACTTTCTAAAAGTTTTTTTGTGACAAGTTTCCAAGCTTTTTTGAAATTTACTATTTCATCAATATTATTAATTCCCTATTTTTGTAACTACAATAGTCCTTCATGGAATCATCCTTGATACATTGCTTTAGCTTCCAATTGCAACAAATTAGTTTCTAATAAAGGTATTGCATATGGGAGTTAGGGTTTCTTCTATATTCTATCTTGTAAGAACTGATTTTGAAGTTTTTAAATGTATTTTCATGATACTTGATCAAGACTTAGGCCCCACACCACACATCCATAAAACACTATAGTTTAGACAATTGTTTGAAAAAGATATTTTCAAATTATTCAAATCTAAATATTTGAATTACTCATTTGTTCTTCATTGTATAGAAGTCCTTCCATCAATTTATAACTCATTGTGTTATACAATGCTCACACATATAATTTTGAGAACATTTGACCCTCAAATATTAAAATCTTAAGTTTTTTATTAGTTAAAGTGTAATTTTTCTTAATAGCCCCACAAATTAGTACTTTTGTTAGTTAGTATGGATATGGATTCAATTCCAATAGCTAGCATTAAGTTATATAAGCTCTACTTAAGTTTCAAGAAAATTTTTATGTCAATTTTATATATCCTAATTACATGTAATTTAGATTCTAACTAGGCCTCCTCCTCCTTAAAACACCAAAATATTAGTAAAAAAATATTCAAAAAATTATTAAATAAAAGAAACTTCAACCAATAACTTCCAAATAAAGTCATAAATTTGTGAAGATAATTTTTGGTAAAGTATAATTTTTAATGGAAACTTGGTTGCCTAATACATTAGCTGCCATATTATCAATCCATAGATGAAATTCAGCAATTAATTAAGTTGCACTTGAATCTTTTTTAAACTTTCATAAAAATATGTAACTTTATTCTTCGTACCAGGGATTTCAAAGAGACAAATCCCAAAAACGACATTCCAATGTAAAACATCCCTCAAAAAATGTGTAATGAAGATTTTGCTTTGTTTTTTGGTGTTTCCCCAAAAAATGTGTTATAGCTCTATAAGAAAACTTTTTTTATATTCAATAAAATAATGTATACATGATTTTTTAATGGTTTATTTCAAATATCTTTAATATCTATACTTATTTCATTCATAAAATTTAACAATTCAAAAAACTCACATATGTTGTTTCTTGGATGCACCTAATGGAACTGAGAGGAGTGTGTATAAAATTTGGAGCTAATTAGAGATTAGAAAAAAGCCCCAAATAGAAAACTTAATCCAATAAACTTAGCTTTTAAGGTGGTTCAATTGTTAGAATGGCTGACATACATCTACCATAAAACTCTTCCAAGATCATAGGGGTCAGAGTAATTTTATTAACTAAAACAATAGGGCCTCCTTTACAATCTTGGATTGAGCACAACTACCAAGCTCAAAGTCATAGAAATTTAGTTTCATAGCATAGAGGAAGAGGAAAACACTCTACCTTATCATAATACACATACTCAAGAGTTATAGAGCTTTTTTAAGAGAAAGAGAACAAAGCTTTTATAGAGAAGATAGAGAGAGAGAATGCAAATTGAGAACTATTTTCTCCTTTAAAACTTATAATGCCACTGTTATTTTTATACGTGGGATAGCTATTTTCAATGTAGCTCCTATGGAAGAGCTAAATGGTTTTAGCTTTGAGAGAGCTATTAAAGCCAACTTATATTATTTGCAATGAGCTTTTTTTCTACTTAGGTTGATGTGGTAGTGAGTTCTTTAAAGAAATGGTTTTGAAGTTTTCTTAATTCTCATGGCTTCATTATTATTATTATTATTATTAAAAGGAATAAGTATTCTTGTGTTTGTGAAATAATAAAAGAATTGACATAGCAAAACCATTTTGCATGAGATTTGTAGAACTAAAAATTGGTTCTAAAAGGTTGGTTCTATGAGATAATATGGCAAGGTGTCCAATAAAATCAAAAAAATGAATGTAAAGCTTCTATGAAAAAAGAAAATCCTTTAACTATGCCTTTGTGTGTGGAAGAAAAGCATTGGCATAGTAGAACCATTTTGGAAAAGCTTTGTAGAACCAAAAAATGGTTTGGTTGGTTGGTTTTACAAGCTAAGTTAGATTAAAATTTTTTTCCCATGTATGCTTTAGATTATAATATTAATTGTAATCTACAATTTTTTTCTTTCAAATTGAACCTTTTTACTTGGAGTATTACATCAATGATCCTTTCAAAATTATTCAAAAGTATATTGAGGCTTTGAACTATCTAACAAATCCTTTCTGATTTTTTGGACTCAATAAAAATTTTCAATTTCTAGTTTCAAAATCAAAATATGTGCATAAGAGCAATAGATGAAAATTTATAATATAAAAATATATCATACATACTTAAATGAGAACATAAAACTTTTAGTTTTTTCTCTGATGTAGGGTGCATTTTCGGAAGCTTCAAATTTTTTTCTCCAATACTTGATACCAAGGAATTGAGAAAATAGAAAATATATGCTAGAAAGTTGAGAACCTTATAGATAGAATGAAACTTCAAAAGCTCAAAGAAATTATAAGAAAGGGAAATAAGATTTTTTTCTTACTACAACACCCTTTGGTCCTTTTCCTCCAAAGCCTAGAACATAGGATTACACATTCTAGTTCCTACTTTTGCAATAAATGTAGTGCCTTGTTGGCTACCATGTATGAAGATTGGCATATTACACATACGATATATACATGTCTTTGTCTACTTATAACCATCATCCCATCGTATTTTCTTGATGCATATTTTGAATTTTTTTGAAAATTCAAACTCCTACGACATCTATAGTTTAAAGGATGCTAAGAAAAAGACAATAGAAAATAGTATTGAAAATAGCTCCCACAAAAATGAGAAGGAGAAGAAAATGCAAACTATAAAAATGCAAATTTTGTGAAGGTAAATGTAGTGTTGAGGATCTTGAACATGGTCATCTTTTTTGAAATGATACATAAACATGTGGTAAGGATCCTAATGTTGCAAGACCAAAATTGAATTCCCAATCTTCAAACTTAAAAAATAAATTGAAACAAGAAAGAATAATAGTTCTTTATTCTTTTCAAAATCATGATAGAATTACAAAGCCAAAAGCAACTTGCCCAAGGATAGACAATGACTTGAGAAAATCACAATCACATCTCTTCACACAACACATAACTCATAATGGTTGAAATTCTTACAACATGGAGACTCAATGGAAGCTCAATTGGAGTTCGAACATATCTTCTCAACTCTCTCCCAAACTCTTACATAATGCTCTTCTCTCTTCTTATCCAAATAAAATGTTCAATTATTTTTATAATCTATTGAATTCTTCCTACTTAAAATTCAAATTGAAGTCTATTGGGATTAAAATGAGACATCTTGGAGAAGTAAGAGATGCCTTCCCTAAAACAAACAAATCTTAGACAAGACATCTTGGAGTTAAGGGAGACATATTTCTTTAGCATGGGACATCTTGACCTAACTGGAGATGTCTTGATTGACTTAGAAACATGTTAATAGAAAGAACTATCAAATATGAAAGCTCTTCTTGAAAGTTCCACAAGTGTAATGCACTTCCAATTAACTTCTCTTGCCTCTTGAACATGAAAAATAGTACAAAAACATAGACACACCTAAGAAACAAATAACAAATGCACAAAAACATAGTTTGAGGATAGTACATGGGCTAGGTGATATCCTTATCATGTCTCCCACCCTTAGAATTGAAACTTGTTTTAGGTTGGTTGTACACTTGGGATAGCATTAAGCTTCTACAAAGCCAAATACTTTTCATGAACCCAAATTGCATTTTCAGATCTCTCACCCTTAGAATTGAAACTTGTTTTAGGTTGGTTGTACACTTGGGATAGCATTAAGCTTCTACAAAGCCAAAAACCAAAATTGCATTTTCAGATCTCTCATGATTTCAATGCATTAGATATTATAGCACAATAAGTTCTTTTGGTAACTTATATGGTCTTGGATCATCAAGTACATCTTTGAGGATCTCTAGACTATCCTAAAAATCAGAGGTAAGCACCTTTCCATGGTAATGACTCAAATCTAAAACATTTAATACACAAGAAAATGAAAAATGGTTTAGAATGTCAAGCTCATAAGCATTATTATTAACTTTGGCCCTAATCTAAAATATAGGCAAATCTTCTTAGATTTGAGCTTGGAGAAGTTTATATTCCTTAGATCTCCTTGTCCAAATGAAGCCACACACAATCTCCAACATTGAAGATGATCTTTCTTATTTCCAAGTTCTTTATAGTAGCAACTTCTTTGGCCTTGCCTTCAAGTTTTGTGTTCACTTGCTTATGCAGGTCTATCATGCTTTTCACAAAATCAAAGCTAACATGGGCATAATCATCAAATTGTTTCAACTTGCTTCATGACCACCAGAGGAAGTGTTATTTAATTTTTATGTAGTCATGTCATGGTGTTCAATTTTAAGTCATGAACACCACAATTTTTTATAATATCTTGATTTGTACACTCGGGCACTCATTTTTGTCAAGTGAGTTATTTTGTTAGGAGTTAGTTAATAATCCCATACCTTTCCAATTTTGTAAAAAAAAATTGAGGATGAGTTTTCATTTAGTCATGGGGGTATGATGAGCATCAAAGTGTTGTGACAATAGGTCCTTATTGACATGGCCTTGTCGATGGGCCCCCCTGTCAATGGGACCCCATTTCTGTTGTGTTGCCTGGTCAATGGGGCCATGTTGATGTAGCATTTGCTACGTCTACGGGGCCCCATCAATGCAGTTCTATAGTAAAAACTATAAATATGAGCTCACAGTTATGTTTATGGGAGTTCAAGCCATAGTAGTAGCTGAACTCTTCCAATTTTTATATTTGAAAGTTAGAATATTTTCCTAAGTGCCCACAACAAGAGTCATTAAGTGTATGGATCTTTATTCAAACACTATTGTACCTGAGCATGATAGTGTGGGCGACAATAAAGATGAGCTTCTTAATAAACCTTGTAGCATTCTAGATAGTTTAAATGTTTTACTCATGTATTTAATATTTTTAGTTATTTATTCAATGCTTCTCATTAATTAATCTAATTAAGTGATTAAGTAAGAGAAGCTAAATACATTAAATACATAAGTACAATTGCTTTGAACGTAAGCATGTATTCACTTGGTAATCCTAACAGCATTATTGCTTGGTGCACCCAATAGCATAATGCTTGGTAACCCAGCAATGGATACGTGGGTTCAAGACATGTATGGAAAGTGGGACCAAATGCTTATGTTAGAACTAGTTAGAGATTAGTTAATTAGTTAAATTAAATTAGTTCTCAATTTACTTCATCTCTCTCTTTAAGCACCAAAGAACATAAAACACAAAAGAATAAAAATCATATGCCTCGATTACACTTAACCATACCATTGTGCATCATAAGTGTAATTCGGAAGACAATGAATGACCATTAGGGAATGGTTCACTGCCTAGAGGACTAGTGTATGGAAAACTAGAGAGTCCATGGAATTTGACTAGATCACATGTGAGTGCTTCGTGATTTGTATGGTTGGGCATGACTACTCATCATTTGGTAACTTATAAGGATTGGCTATCATACCAAATATATACTAGAGTCCCAATGAAAAAGTATATTAACTCATCTTCAATAGTCATGGTAGCATAGTTTGTGAATTGTGGTTCTTGATGAATATTATTCATTAGCATCATTTATTCCTAAATTTTGGGATTCAACTTGTCTATTGAAGATTCAAAATATGTGGAATATGTAGTAGCCAATGGAATAATAGGATAAATTAACAAAGTTTGACATCTAGGCATGTTGGTCAAATGTGTGTTGGCCACACATACACATCTTCTTAATAACTATATTTCAAGTACTAATGCCAAGACTATGTAGCTTCTTTGAAATCTCAATTATTTTTTCTTTCCCATGATTTGAAGCTTTAAACTTTTAAAAATCATATCTTCAAATCTACATTCAAATCTTTATATTAGTTTAAACTTGACTTCTTTGTAGAAGATAATGCAACCATCCTTGTTATGGTTTCTACGAAGGCTAATCGGTATGACTTGTAAGAAGAATCATTACATGAGCCTTTTTCTTGTAGATACTTTGATATCCTAACTTTCTCAAATAGAGTTACAATTGATATAGGAATTTCCATGATAGGAATTCTTGTAGACATAGGACATCAACATTCATATTTTTTTATTCTTCTAGGATGCATAAATATTGGTACTCATGCAAGTTCAAGATTCAAGTTAGACATAGCGAGTATTTTTTTTATTAACTAGCAATCTTGCAAGTACATTATATGTTACTATCTTCATGCTTAGATTCTCTCTTGACTCATGCCTTTTCATCGGTAGTATGATAGTCAATGTCTAGTGTATGATCTTCTTGTCAGTTGCATTGGTATAAATCTTCCTTGCATTTCTCTTACACCAATTGGTTCTCTGGCTTCTTGAGTCATTGTGTTGGTAATGATTTAAATATAGTTTCTAGACTCTTAATAACCTTTCCACCTCCCTTAGGACACTGATTCTAGTAGTGTAACTAATGCCCAACTAGGGGTTAGTGGCCTAGGTTTAATTATAATCACAACATAGTTACCTAATATTAAGGCTTAAAATGGCCAAAAATGTTAGATTTTTTAGTCTTAGGCATAATTTTCCAGACCTAGTTAGTTAATTTATGTTGTGGCTTACTAAAGTATGGTTTAAATTATCACCTAATACTTAGCTACTAATGAGGGGCGAGGTACCCCTACGCCCAACCATACAAATCATAGGCATTCACCTATGATCTGGTTGAATTTCATAGAATTTAATTACCAAGTACACTAGAGCTAAATAGTGAGTTCATGTTGTCCATTCATTGTCTCCCCAATCCCACTTGTGGAATGCAAGTGTATGGTTAAGTGTGACTAAGACATAAGATTTTTATCATTTTATGTTTTATTGATTTGATCACCTAAAACAAGAATAAAAGTGAGAGTAATTAAGTGCTAAATAAACTATTGTCTAATCTAGCCTAACATAAGTAACAATCCCTACTTCCTAGACACATCTTGAACTTCATGTAAACACTGATGGGTTGTCAAACGCTAACCATTTCTTAGCTACCAAGTGTCATATGTATGTTTAAAGGGGTCATGCTTGTGTATTTTAATTAGTTGCTTAATTAATCAAAATTAATTGTTGAATGAATAATATTAATGTAAATTGCATGAAATCACGATATGTAAATACATAAAGAAAGAAAGTCTCAAGTGCTTGAAGGATGAATCAAAGAGCCATCTTTATTGCCAACACAATGGTATGTTCAAGTACATCAATGCTTGAATAAAGATCTGATCACACTTAGACCTCCTACTATAGGCACTTGGAAAATATTCTAACTTTCAAATGAACTAACTGCAAAAATTTTGCTACTTGACTTCCAAAAACTACTCTTGAATCATGTGCCCAAGGGCCATATTTATAGGCCCAGGAGTATCCTTGTTATATCGCATGCTTGATATCGCATCTTAGGCAACGATATTGTGTACCTGATATCGTGTAATCGATATCACGGCCACTCTGATATTAGAGCTTATCAAAAACATGATTCATCGTATCCCCACGACTAAATGAAAACTTGTTCTTGAGTATAGAAGAAGAGGAACAAGTCCCTTACAAAATATATTAGGAGGTATGGAATGTTCGATTGACATGCAGAGTGTCACAAATGAAATAGACAAATATAGAAGTGCTTGAGCATACATCATTACAATTGTGTAGAACATTGGGTGTTCATGACAATAGGAAAGAACACCATCAGATCCAATGGACATCCAACCCCTCTTAGCAATAGAAGAATGAGGGAGAGTTAGAAGAGATCCAACAATCATGAACAATCTCTTGTGAGTGATATTGTTGCATCATCCTTGGTGAAGATAGTCTCACTTCCAATCTGTGCTCCCACTACAATCACAACAAAATCAAGGATTAGTATATAAAGTGTCATACATAGCCTTTGAATACCTTGTCTTGTCAATGATTTTATCTAGCTAATTTGTGATTGTGGTAGATTGGTTGCCTGATAATGTTAGTGGGAAGACTGACAAATAGGTTAAGTAAAAGAAGCAATCCATAAAATTTAGAAAAATATTAACACAAGGAATACTAAAAAGAGGGTATAGAAATTCAGAACAATAAAGAGAAAGAATTCACTAAAAATAATTTTAAAGATGCGGATAATTGGATGGCATTGATGGGATAAATAAAAAGAATTTGATTGTAACAATGTCTAAGGTTAAAGAACTTAACTTAATCAAACCAAAAGATATGCAAGTGGGTCCTCCCCAAAGTAGGCACAAGCCTTTTATGCCCTTACATAACTTCAAACCAAGGAGTCCATAGGCACCATGGATGATTAATGGTTATGGAAGGTTAAATACAAAAACCAAAAAGTAACTAACTAAGAAACCCAATGCATCAACCCAGAACATCAAATCAAAACATGAAATCAAAAATGAGGTGAGGTATGAAAAACATAGATGGATGAGAGAGAGAATGAAATGGAGTTCCTAATTATGGTCACATGAAGTCCCTTGTGGAGTTCATGATTAAATGACTCAATAGGATCCAGCCTTAGTTCAGTTCAAAACCAACCATTGTTAGTGACTTTGCATCGACATTCTAAGACTAGTCCACCTTCTGATACACAAGAATGCTTTCACAAAACAACCATCATTCCAAATTAGAGAGAAAGTAGGAAGTGAGAAAGGGCCTTAGTCAGAGAAGATAGGACAAGTCCCATAACCAGTGCTTATGGCCCTTTTATTTGGTCTAAGGGGTGTGCTTTGAATTTTCATATATTATTATTTTATATTTTTTTAAATAGGAACCACACCATGCAAAGACCCATGTGTTTTTGCATTTATTTTGTCCAAGGGATGTGCTTTAAATCCTCATCTCTCTCTCTCTCTCTCTCTCTCTCTCTCTCTGATGAGACCACACCATGTAAGGACTTATTCAAGTTCCTATTGTGGAATGACACAGAATGATGAGAAGTTCATGAGAAAACCATTGCACATAGGAAAATGGAAAAGAACGAAGAATACCACATTCCTTTGAAGCCACACCATGTTCGAACCTTTGATTCCTTCCCAATTCTAGAAACTACACAAGTTATAGATTTATTAAGGTTGTATTAATGAAAAATGAATTGCACATTTCCTAAACAAGAAAAACCATAGAGTGTGTGAATGGGTGGATGATGTGGACTCACTACCTGTTACATGAAAAGAAAGCATGTCCTAGTTTTTAGTGACGACATTTAAAGTCAAAAATCAAACATCAACAATCCAATCGCAAATGATACATACCACCATCGAGTAGCACATTACCATTGTACTTGGCATCTTGTTAGCAAAAAGAGTAGAGAATTATACCCAACACAAGAGAATACAAAAGAAAGTAAAAGAGTACTCAAGAAATTTTAAATATACTAACAATGGGATAAAACAAAAACTTAAAAAAGATCAATAACCTGAAAAACAAAAAGATGTAAAACAAAGAATATGAAAACAAAAAGTTGTAAAACCAAAAATGTGTGAAAAAAAAAGGTCAAAAGACTAAGGAGCTGCATAAAGTGTTAGTATGGATGGCCATCTCCCTCATGACTAAGTTGGAAGGAGGAGATCTAAAAGATTGAGTGTGGTTGTCCATCTAGAAAGGTGTCTATTGAGTTGGTTGGCTTGGGCTCATGCAAAGGTTTCATTTGTTGAATGTTGACTAACTATTTCTTATTTAGGTTATCATGTTCATATATAATCATAGCCCTAGATGGAAAAGTCTCTTCAATAATGTAATGTCCTTTCCACAATGTTTGAAATTTGGTTTGTTTAGGTATGTGTGTAGGATTCTAGTAGAGAACCGTATCTCCTAGTTGAAACTTAACTTTTCTTATTTTGAGGTCATGGCATTTCTTGTAGAATGCCTTATGCATTTCATTAGATGATAGGGCCATTAAAAAATTTTCATTTAGCAAGTTGATGTTCATCAATCATTCCTTTTATCCTAGAATTAGATCCATGTCAAGGTCACAAGTTGTAGAGAGTGTACGGAGCTTAGATTAAATGGGTAGTTTTGGTAGTTTTTCATATATGAGCTCATAGGGAGAGTAACCTATGGGAAGCTTCCATGTGGAATGATAGGCCTAAAGGGTATCGTTTAATTTGATGCTCTAGTCTCTTTCGTATTTTCTAATAGTGTACGTTAGAATTTTTGTAATCTCCCAATTAGTGACCTCAACTTGACCATTGGCTTGAGGGTGATAAGGTGTTGTGAGTTTGCACTCAACCCCCAAGCACTGCATAAGGTTTCAGAAAGTGGCACTTATAAAATGAGTTCCATTTTCAGAAATTAACACACGAGGCACACCAAACTTGTTTATAATATTTTGTTATACAAACCAAGTAGCAGTAGTGGATGTACAATTGGTAATGGCTGCTACTTTTGCTGACTTAGTACAATAGTCAACTATGACAATTATATATGCCTTTCCATTTGACAAAGGTGCGATGGGATCCATAAAATCAATGCCTCAAATATTGAATGGATTGAGAGGCTAAATCCATTTCTATGCTCTCTCCATTCAAGCTATCATTCCACCATCCCTCTAACAATGATCACAAGTGCAGATGAATTGGTATGCATCTCTAAAGATTGTTGGCTAGTAATATCTTGCCACGAGGATTTTGATGGTCGTGTGTCTCCTAGAGTAATGGCCCCCACAAGGGCCTTTATGAGCATCCTAGAGGATGTGTATTTGATCTATGTTAAGGACACACCAGTGTACTAGGCTATCGGGACATACTTTGTAAAGATTCTCATTGATTTCCATGAAATGCTTAACCTAGTGAAGAAATTGTTATTTCTTCTAGGTGTCCAGCCCTTGTGGAAATTTTTGCTTGAGTAGATAAATGAGGATGATGGCATACCATCTTGGTTCATTTGACATTTGTGCATTAACAGCCCCTAAAAGGAGAGATTCATTTGTGCTAGCATATTCTTGGATCTATTCTAGTAAGCTTAGAATATGACTAGACAAAGGATGCTAACCATTTTTCCACAACCTTCATCAACATCTTCTTTTTTCCTGTAGCAAGCTTGACATTAATAATGACCAGCCTTCTATTTTTTAAGAACACATATGAACACATACTTCATTATAGTTGGTAATGTTTTTAATTCAAGGGGTTCCTATTTGAAATTATCAGAAATCTCCAACTCTCTCCAATTGATACCATCATTTACTCCCTCAAAAATCTGGTGATGAACTTGCTTAAGTTCATCCATACTTGCAACATATCCATACATTAGGCCCTCAATAGGTTCTATGCATAATTTACTACTGTTAGTATCAACTGTTAGCCACTGGGTACCTTCTTGTTTTGTCGCTATTGCATACAAACATCTTTGGATTTTAGCTTCTAGTGCACACTGCTTGCATGCAAAGATAGATGTTTGCTTTACTAACCATAGCTTCTACACACAATGGCACCCTAAATCACTATATGTGATACATGGAACCCTATTCTTCTTGATCTTTCCAAATTCATTTTTTTAGATATCTCTAAGAAAAGATCTCTAATTCCCATTTTGGCATCAACAGTGCTTAACCATACCCTTCCCATAATGATTGGGAAATCCCCCTTGTAGTTATTCACTTTGATTACTAGGAAGTTAGTAGGATATGATCATTCACAAATGGTGATCACGATGTCTTCTACCAATTCTGATGGAACAATGATGGACTAGTCTGCTAGCTCTAGCTTGATGTTGCTCTTCTTCAAAGGAGGAAGGTTCCACATAATGTACATCTCATGCGAGATCAGATTGACATCGAAACTAGAGTCAAGAAGAGCTTTACAAGGCTCATTCCTAGCAATTTTCAAATATACTAAGGGACTCCTAGGGTCATATAACTTCCTAGGCAGGTTACCAGCTTGAATCCAATCAAAGACAGCATGGGTCAACATTATAGTATGGATTCAAAAGGGATTTTGATTTGAATGGGACTTAGATAAAGGTGAGGTAGAGGAAGGTGGAGAAGCAGGGCTACTAATCATCAATGTGTTTGAGGGCTTTGATGCACTACGAGGTTGGAATAAGAATCTTTTCTTTGATCATGGTTCCAAATTTCTTAGTAGGTTAATCGATTGTAGATTAACTAGCCTTGTAGCACTTCTTTGCTATGGTTGGACAAGCAATTCACCCTACATGAATAGAGTAGGTGGTAGTTGTGCAATAGGTAGAGGCATAGGTGTAGGAACAAGAGGAGCATGAGGATAATAGGTGGAATCCCTCCTTGAATATAGTGGTTGGTAGATTTTAGGAGGGTAGTGGTGAGGTTGGTAAGTAGCAACATGACTAGAGGAGTCCCATGGATATGAAGGTTGCTAAATATAATAATCATAGGGATCTGGTTGTTGATAGGGGTACTACTATCTTGGAGGTGCCAATGCCCATGATTTTGGTTGCTACCACTACTGGTACAATTCATAGGGTTGTGATGGAGTTCCACTTATATAATACTACTATGGTTGGTGGAACTGTCGAGAGTTGCCTTATGGATAAAGAAAAATCTTTTGGGTGTTTGCCTTTGTGCAAGTCATGGATGTAAGGCATACACCCTAGATTCTTGCAAGTGTGAAAAAATTGGATAACATACCTTGGGATGTTCATATTTATAGATGTCACACCCACCATCATCATATAATTTGCTATCCACAATCATCTCTATCATATTTATATTACCCTTATCCTTGGATATGGCATGCTCAACTTCCTTACATCTTCGATGCTCACACTCATCACTTTGCTTCTTAGAATCTTTAGAAATTTTTAATATAGCTTGAAACTTATTGTCTATGGAGTCCCATAATTGGTAAACCTGATATGTATTTTTGGATTGCAATTTTTGGAGTGGCAAGGCTTTTTGATTAGCCACCTCATCTCTAGTTAACTCATCCTCACTATCACAAAATTGAACCCCTCTTTTGCGGATAAAAGGATCCTTGTTGTATTCCTTTGCACTTTCTCACTTTCTCAATTCTTCCTTCTCCCTAGTTACCTACTTAATTAACTTTTAGATTCAATGGATGCTTAACTCTATCAATCTCCCTTGGGCATAGATGCCAAGGGTTTTTCTTGTTTCAGACTGCAACCTGTCTATGATATGGCAAAATTGATCAAGCTGAGAGTATCCATTGTTGGGACACTCATGTAATAGAGAGTAGTATTTGCCAATAGCAGCATCCAAGGGCTCATGGTTTCCTTGTATTCACCCTTGGATCTACTTCCTTAGATTTGACACTAGGGAGTACATTTGATATTTGTCATTAAACAATTATAACATTGTACTCCACCACCTGATTGATTTCGACTCCAAGAACCGATACTAGTTTTCTTCTCCCTTAATGAGTGTCCTTGGAAATAATTTCAACTTTTGCCAGTTATTCTTAATATTTTACAAGGCACATGCATCCTGGAAGGCTTGGAGATGATTTTGCAAATCAGCATCATGGCCTCCTTGAAATCAAGGGATGTTGTTCATGTTCATCCTCTTTATTTTTCAATCCTTTAAGTGTGTTGTTGAAATCCTCATAGCCTCTATAATGTTTAACATGCTCCAAGTGGTAGGTAGAGGTTCATCAAGGCCATGATGATGGTGCCTATGATGTACTCTACTAATCCTTCTTTCATGGTGGTGGGTCTCTCTAGATTGCCCAAGCCTTTGATCACAACTATCCCGATAATCCCTTTTGTTATTTTGGTCATGTTAGTCACCTCCATCATGGTCATGCCCTTTGTGGCCATGATCTAAGCCAGATGAAGAAGAAGATAATGATGAAGGGGAAGAGGAAGGAGAACTTACATTATGTTGATGCCTACCACCCTTTCTTTGATGATCACAACCACGATTGTAACTGTGACCTTCATTTGCCTCCTTATCATGACTTGCTCCTCCAGATCCATTTTTTTCATTGAATCCATTCTCACTAGATCCTGGATTATAAATTTTGTATTGCATGTTCTATTTGAGGGCCCCTTGACCAAAGTTGAAGAGAGGAGTATCACCAAAGGAAAAGCCCCTAGAGAAGTGTTTGCCTCCATCCAATGGACCAAGTGGAGGTGGAAAAGTGTTTGATCCCTTGCCCTTTACAAGCTCATGTTTGTGCTCTAGCTGATGATCCCTTAACCTTTGTGCTTCAATGGGATGATAATCCCTTGAATTAGGATCTCACATCTCATACTCCCCATGAAGATGTTGAAGTCCATGTTGTGCAAGCATTAGTTGGAGCATAGTTGGAATAGATCAATTTGGTGGAAAAATAATGTTGCCTTCCATGTCATGCCACCACAACATTTCATCTTGATGTAAGATGAAGATGAAGTCTAGTACATACTCGTTTGAATGAACATATACCACTCGATATTATTGAGGCACTTAGTCTTCCCTGGGTGGAGATAGACTCTTGTAAGAAGAAGACATTTTATGTTAATGAATCTATATGCAGTGTGTGGTCAAGATTTAATTTAAATATAATAATAAATTTTTTTTTGTAAGATTTGACTCTCAGGTTTTGAACAATGAGGTTACTAAGTTTCACTAATTTTAGATAGTGGACATAGAACTAAAGTCCCTGGCAACAATGCCAATGATGAGTGGAAAGGTACCCCCTATGCCCAACCATATGAATCACAAGCATTCATGTGCAATCTGGTCAAATTTCACAAACTTTAATTACCAAGTATGCTAGAGCTAAATAGTGAATTCATGTTGTCTATTCATTGTCTTCCCAATCCCACTTGTGAAATGCAAGTGTATGGTTAAGTGTGACTAAGGCATAATATTTTTATCATTTTATGTTTTATTGATTTGATCATCTAAAACAAGAATAAAAGTAAGAGTAATTAAGAGCTAAGTAAACTATTATCTAATCTAGCCTAACATAAGTAACCATCCCCACTTCTCAGACACATCCTGAACTTCATGTAGACACTACTAGGTTGTCAAACACTAAGCGTTTCTGAACTACCAAGTGTCACATGTATGTTCAAAGGGGTCATGCTTGTGTATTCTAATTAGTTGCTTAATTAACCAAAATTAATTACTGAATGAATAACATTAATGTAAATTGCATGAAATCATGATATGTAAATGCATAAAGAAAAAAAGTCTCAAGTGCTACAATGATGAATCAAAGAGCTCATCTTTATTGCCAACACAATGGTGTGTTCAAGTATATCAATGCTTGAATAAAGATCCAATCACACTTAGACCTCCTGCTGTGAGCACCTAGAAAATATTCTAACTCTCAAAAGAATTTCGCTACTTAACTTCCAAAAACTACTCTCGAACTATGTGTCCAAGGGATATATTTATAGGCCTAGGAGTATCCTTATAATATTGCATGCTTTATTTTGCATCTTGGGCCGTGATATCACATACTGGATATTGTGTACTCAATATTGCGGTCACTCTGATATCGAAGCTTATGAAAAACATGATTCATCAACTACCAAGATGCTTAATTTGACATCACCGTTAGATTCAGAAGATTGAAAAATATTAGAAACAACTATTCATATGTTAGAAATGAACATTTTGTTTCAAGTACAATTTAAATGATGAGATTAAAAACTAATTTTTAGATTTTTGTAAGATAGATCCAACCTTTTCATTATGTCTAAGAGGTTGTAATTTACTAGAAATTACTTTTTGTTCACCAGAAAAGACTTTTAGGCTCAAAAGTTATGGGCTTTTGAATTTTGATATTTGGACACAAATTTTGAGACTTCTTGACAACTTCCTGAGAGGTTACCTATCCTAACAGTACTCTAGGATGAGTGTGCTTAATAACATAATTTTTATTTCATCACCTACTAAACCATCCCTTTGTTTGGTTTGGTCAAATTTGACCTAGATAGGATATCTAACTTTTAAATTTTAGGATTTTAAATTTATAATAATTTTTTTATTGATTAATGAAATTTTTTCCATCATTTATTAGGCTTTTTCCAATAAGTTTTTGGACTATTTTCTAGCAATTTTCAAACATTTTTCTAACATTGGTTAGTAGGGACTTGCAGTTCTTTTAGCTATAGTTACTAAGAACCTATTATGCCCATGATGTTTGGGGATACCATGGATCCTACGAAAGATGCTAGCATAAGCAATAGTAGTGATTAATAGTGGAGAGAGTAAGGCAATAAGGATTTATCACAAAGTGAGTAAGGTTATAGTAGTTGTTAGTGGTAGAGGATGGTTCACTTTGATGGCTAGCAAAAAAAGAATTTAGAGTTTGGTTTGATTGACAAAAGGTCTTCGATTCAATTCTTACCTTGAATTTTTAATATTTAATTTGAAATTCAATTTTATAAAAATTTTTAGATTTTAATTTAATTAAAACCCATTTTGAGGAAATTTATTCCCTAATATCTCTCAAACTATAAGTCCAATCAAGGAAAAAATTAGTATCACTAGAATCATCTTGACAAGTACTATATATTAGATATAGTTTTAAAGTAAAACTACTAAGCTGGCCTTTCATGATTTTGAAAAGTTAACATAATCAATTTTGTTAAATTAAGATTAATAAATTAATGTACAGTAACATGTGACTTTTAAGTGATTTAAGTTTAATTATAAATGATAAACTAACTATAGGACAAAACTTTAATACATATACTTCATAATTTTGTAGGTATAATGTAGGCCCATGCTTCAACATCTTGCTTTTAACTTAATGAGGTACTATGGGGTATTTGTAGGGTAGAACATTGTAACATTAATCACTAAGGATTGGTTCCCTCTAAATCTCTTGGTATTAACCCTTACTAGTTAAATATAGATGAGGAAATATTATGCTTAACTTGGCTTCTCTAAATTTAATAATGTTTGTGTTCTAAATAAGTGTATATAATATTAGGTTTTTGGGATTCTAGTATTTAGCAAGATAATATTTATAGTGAGAGAATATCTTTAAAATCTTGACTATGGCTTACTAGCCTCATGGTAAAGATATAAGGATAAAGTTAGTCAACTAAAGAGAAACCTACATTAATAAGAAATCAATAAGAGTTACCTAGATTAATGTTGTCCTTGTCTTACTAGTGTCTTCTATTGTTAATGTATCTTATTGTGTATAATCTAATCTCCTTTAACTTTGGTTTTGGGTTTCCATGGAAGTTGTTTGGAAGAAATCTTCTTAGTTATATGATTCTTCTTACACATCATGTACATTTGGTAATAGTTTGTGATTCTTGCTAGATTGTGGCTCATGATTTATCATTAGATTTTAGTTAGCCCTTTAATGAGCATCAAAGTGTTGCATCGATGGGCCCCTATTGACATGGCCTCATCAACGGGCCTCCATCGATGGGGCCCCATTTATGTGGTGTTGCCCCATTGATGGATCCATGTTGACATAGCATTTGCTACGTCTACAGGGCCTTGTCAACATTGTCCTATAGAAAAAGCTATAAATACAAGCTCATAGCCATGTTTATGAGATTTCAATTCATAGTAGTAGCCAAACTCTTGTAGTTTTTACATTTGAAAATTAGAATATTTTCTTAAGTGGCCGTAGCAGAAGTCATCGAGTGTATGGATCTTTATTTGAGCATTGTTCTACCTAAGCACAATAGTGTGTGCAGAAATAAACATGAGCTTCTTGATAAACCTTGCAACATTCTAGATAGTTTAAATGTTTTACTCGTATTTAATGTTTTTAGTTATTTATTCAATGTTTCCCAATAATTAAGCTAATTAAGTGATTAATTAAGATAAGCTGAATAGATTAAATACATAAGTATGATCGCTTTGAGCATAAGCACATATTCTCTTGGTAATCCTAGCAGTGTTATTGCTTGGTGTGCCCAGTAGCAAAGCACTTGGTAACTCAGTAGTGGATACATGGGTTCAGGATGTGTACGAAAAGTGGCACTAGTTGTATATGTTAAGATTAGTTAGAAATTAGTTGATTAGTTAAATTAAATTAGTTCTCAATTTACTTCATCTGTCTCTTTAAGCACCAACGAATATAAAACATAAAACAATAAAAATCATATGCCTCTATTACACTTAACCATACCATTATGCATCACAAGTGTAATTTGGAAGACAACAAATGACCATTAGGGAAAGGTTGACTTCCTAAAGGACTAGTGTACCAGAGAATAGAGAGTCCAAAGAATTCAACTAGATCATGCATGAGCACTTTGTGACTTGTATGTTTGGACATAGGGGTACCTTGATTGCTCATCATTAATGCTATTTTTGAACACTTTTTTTGTTGAAACATGTGCTACCTAGGATTAGTGAATATTGTTAATATCATTGGATGAACCCAAAGATTGACATCATTCTTAGTTATATAATTACAAAAGCACACTAGTTATTTTATTTGTTGCAAAATATCTTCTTCGTCTCATAGGTGTGACAATGTCAAACCACTTGTCTGACAAGAGTGCAAGGTGGTGTATACTAATCTAGATGAGTATATACTTGACTTCACCTTCATCCTACATCAGGATGAGCAACTATGATGGTGTGACATCAAGGGCAACATTGTAATGCCACCCAATCAATCTGTGCCTATGATGCTACTTCAAACTTTAAAGAAATTAGGCATCCAAAACATTCAAAATAAATATGTTATACATGACTTCGACTATCAAGACTATTGTCCCATTGAAACACAATGTAGGTGAGATTGAAAACAAGAGAAGCACCATGAGGCTATGAGGGGGAAATGGTTCACTAATTCCTTATTTCTACTAAACAAGGATGGTAATGAGGATCCTTCCTATAAGGGCTCTCAACATGAAAATTCTCCATCCCTTGTTATTGTTGATGGGGCTATGACACTGAATCTACAGTCCACAATTAACAATCTAGGTTCAGGAAAAGATGGTAGTTAAGGAAAGGGATTAGGGAAGCATCGAGATGATAAGAAAAATGATGAACATGGTTATGATAACTAAAGGAGAATTGGTATACACCATGGTGGTGATAGTCCTCCTCATTCTTCACCCCCTTCATCTGCATCCTCTTCTTCTGGCTCTAAAAGATGTTGTAGAAAGAAAAACTGTGATGGAGCTGACCAACAAGACCACAATGGACAAAGGGGTAACAGAGGACATTATTAGTGATAATGAAATATTGATGATGATGAACCTTTGTTGGAAACTCAAATCATAATTAACATTGAAGAGGAAGTTAAGATTCTAACTAGGCATGTGAAAGATAGTCGAACCAAGTGCTTATACATTAACAATATCCTAAGATTTGAGGGGGATATAACTCTAATCTGCAAAGCCATCTACAAGCCTTTCATGATGCATGCACCTTACAAAACATTGAAAATGATTGGTACAAACTCAAGTTATTCCCTAGGACACTCATCATAGAAGCAAAGGGCTAAAACTAGTGTTTGGAGCAGGTGTCTATCCACCAATGGAGTACAATGCTTGTGCTATTCAATGATAAATACCAAATGTACTCCAAAGTGTCCAACTTAAGAAGGTAAATTCAAGGCTAGAAATAGGGAACACATGAACCCTTAGATGCCTCCATGGAAAGATACTATTCTTTCTTACATCAATACCCTAGCCATGATTATTCTTAGAGGGAACAACTTTGCCACATCATACATGGGATCAAAGTAGAAACCAAAGAAACTCTTGGGATTTATGCCCAAGGGTAACTATTCAAACTAAGATCTCATCAGATCCAAAGGATAATTGAGCCAGTTGTAAAAGAAGAAGGTGAGTTGCAAAAAATGGAAAGTGTAGAAGAATATAATAGGGATCCTTCTATTAGAAAAAGGGAGGTCTGATTCTATGACAAGGAAGAATGACCACTCAATGAAATGGTGAACAAGAAAAATTTGTCCATCCAAAAATCTCTTTCTAATATTTTGATAAAGGTTTAGAAACTATGGAACTCTTTGGATGAGAAGTTTCAAACTGCTATGAAGATTGTTAAAGAATCCAAAGAGTGAAATAGTGATCTTAACCATAGGAGGCAGAAAGAAGTTGAACGTGCCTATTGTAGAGGTAAGGGCAAAGCTACTGTAGTGGAATAAGTTGTGGAAATAGACTCTGATGATGACATTGGTTGTGAAATTTTTTAGTATAAAAATCCTAAGGGATTTTTCCATGTGATGTCACACTTACAAGAGTCTAGGATGTACACGTTGAATCCTTGACTAGCATGGAAGCAAGCACCTAGACAATTACCTTATCCTCAAGGTAATCCAAGGTAGTTCCACTAGCAACAACAAGACTACTATCTAAGTGGAGCCCCACCAAAACCATATGAGCAATACCAATAGTGGCACCAACCATAGTCATGGGAAATGCCATCGCTAAGATAGTAGTACCCTTACAAGTAACTAGATCCATATGGGTAGTATGTTCATCAACCCATTTCTCCAAAAACCTCTACAAGTCACACCTCATTCCAACATCACTATTATCATCTAGAGTACCATTGAACTAATTCACCACCTACTCAAGGAAAGCACCCAGATCCATACCAATCCTACATTCGTCTACACACATCCCTTCACCCTCAACCCAGTTACCTCCTGATCCATCCATGCAAGGTGAAATTTTTCCATATCCATAGGAACGAAATGCTACAAGGGATATGCATTCACAACTAGCCTTCTAGCCAAGTGGTTTAGATGATCGATCCAAGAAATGACCCTTTTTCCAAGCCAACAATCTTCCCAACACCTCACAACCTAATGCAACTTGTCATCCTATATCCTCAAGGCCATCATCCTTTGCATCAAACACATTTGAGCACCCTTGAAACTAAACACCACCTCAAGTCTACATTGTGATGTTAACTCATGCTATCTCTAATTAGATCAAGCCTGGAAATCTTCTCATGAAATGATCTAACCTAGGAAATCCTCTTATTTACTTATAGATCATTGGACATGAGCCATGCAAGGCTCTTCTTGATTTTTGTTTTGGTATTAATCTCATTTCCCATGACATGTACAAGGCCTGGAACCTACCACCTCTCAAGAAGAGAAACATCCATTTGAAATTGGTGGATTAGTCAATTACTGTCCCTTTGGGATTAGTAAAGAACATTGTAACTATAGTTTGTGGGTGATTCTATCTTGCTGATTTTTTGATGATCAAGATAGACAACTGCAAAGGAGACTTCCCCATCATTATGGTATATCCATGGTTAAGCATGGTTGATGCACAAATGGGCATAAGGAACCTCTCCTTGGAAATCCCCAAGGAGAATGAATTTGGACAACTAAAGAAGAAGCATGTTTCATGCATCACATATAGTGATAACAGGTGTAGTTGCATGTAGAAAATATGGTCCATTAAAATAGCATTCATCAAAGCATGTAATTAGTGTGTGCATGAAACTAATATCCAAAGGTTCTCATATGTAGCAACCACAAAATAGGAGGGTACTGAATGGCTGATAGCTAACTTTGATAGCAACACATTATGCATGAAACCTACTAAGAGCCTAACATGTGCTTATGTCAATGGCATGGATGAACATAAGAAAGTTCATCACTAACTCTCTAATGATGAAGATGATGATACTTGTTGGGGAGAGTTGGTAATCCTTGATCATTTCAAGTAAGAGTCCCTAGAGTTAAAAACTCTACTAGATAGCATGGAGTATGCATTTTTAAATAATGTCAAGCCAATCATAATTAATGCTCAACTTTCTCCCAAAAAAAAAGACAAGCTATTGTAGGTACTCAACAAATAGCCAACAACCTTTGCTTGTTCATATCCTAAACTAACAAGAATCGATCTAAGGATATGCCAACATTGTATCTACACTAACCTAGCCATGAAGCCAAGAAGGTAGCCATAGAGGTAGCTGAATTCCAAATTGAAGTATATTGTAAAAAAGGAAATCAAACAACTCCTCAAGGTGGGGTTCATCTATCCCATTGCAGATAGTGAGTGGGTTAGCCCACTCATAATTGTCCCAAAGAAAGGTGGCAAGTGATGGGTCTACATCAACTTTAGCTTATTAAAAATGCCAACATTTAAACATCATTTTCCATTACCATTTCTAAACCAACTATTGTATACTAGCTTTGGGCATCACTATTATAGCTTCTTGGATGGTTATAATGGCTATAACCAGATCTAGATTGTGCTAGAGGATGAGGCCAAAATAATGTTCATGAGTCCCTAGGGGACTTTTGCATATTCTAAGATGCCATTTGATCTATGCAATGCCCTTGTAACATTTCAACACCTAATGCATAGTATTTTTCAATGGTGCATTGGTAGTAGGGTAGAAGTCTTTATGAATGACTACTTTACCTATGGGGCTACATTTGAGCAAGCCCTAGATCACCTTGAGCAAGTACTGAAAAGATGTGTTGAAGTAAATTTTAGGCTGAATTGGTAGAAAAGCCATTTAATGATCTAGGAAGGCATAGTATTGGGGCATAAAATTACTCAGGTAGACCCAGAAAAGATAAGGATCATCCAAGGAATCACATGCCAAACAGAGATAGTTAAAGACATTTGATCATTCCTTAGACACACTAGCTACTATTAGTGATTCATAGAGAATTTCTCTAAGATTGTAAAGCTATTGGTTAATCTTATAAAGAATGATGCTCCATTAATTTGGACCAAGGAGTGTGAACATGCATTCCAACTACTGAAAGAAAAACTTGTAGAAACTCCAATTCTATAGGCACCAGACTAGTCCAAATCATTTCATATAATGACAGATGCATCTAATTATGCCTTGGGAGCCATGCTTAAGGAACTCGATGACAAAAAGCATCCATATTACATCCACTACATAAGACGAAGCATTGTGGATGTACAATTGAATTACACCACAATTAAAAAAAACTTATGGTAGTGGTGTATGCTCCCAAAAATTTTAGACACTATGTGCTTAGCTACAAAGTGTCTGTGCACATAGATCATAGTGTCATCTACTTCTTAATGAATAAGATAATGATGAGACCCCCATATCATACGATGGCTTGTGATCTTGCAAGAGTTTGATCTCATAATGGTAGATCAAAAAGGGACTGAGAATGTTGCTACTTAGCACCTCTCTTAGTTAAGATGGAATAATAAAGAGGAGAGTCCACTCTCTAATCAATTTCTAAATAAACTGCTCTTTATAGGAGTAATAACTGACCAATTTCCCCTTGAATGAAAATGATATGATGACATCCTCAGTTACCTTCTTACTCAGGAGATGTCACAAGACTTGGACTTTATGAAGAAACAACAATTTCTTCATCAGACAAAGTACTTCATGGAAATTAATGGACACCTTTACAAGGTGTGCACCGATGGCTTGGTTTGTTGGTGTGTCCTTGATGTAGATCAATTGCACATTCTCTAAGATACTCATGAAGGCCCTTGCAAAGGCCATTATGTAAGAAGACACATAACCATAAAAATCCTAATGGAAAGATACTATTGGCCTATAATCTTTAGGGATGTCCACCAATTTGTCCGATCTTGTGAGTGTTGTCAACAAGATGGTGGGATGACTGAACGAATGGAGGATCCTCAATAGTGGATTAAACCACTAGAGCTCTTTGACATATCTGACATAGAATTCATGGGTACCATCACATCCATGTCCAATGAAAAGACATACATCATCATAATAGTTGACTACTACACCAAATGGGCAAAGGCAGCAGCCATCACTAATTATACATCATCCACCACTACTAGATTTGTACAACAAAATTTTGTAAATGGTTTGGGGTGCCACATGCACTGATTTCTGATAATGGAACTTATTTTATAGGTGCCACTTTTCAAAAACTCATGCAACACTTGGGGGTTGAACATAAATTAACAACACCCTATCATCCCCAAGCTAATAGTTAAGCATAGATAACTAATAGGAAGATTACAAAGATTCTAACATGAACTATAACAAATATAGGAGAGATTAGAGCACAAAACTCAATGATGCCCTTTGGGCCTACCACTTAATATGGAAAATCCCTATTGGCTAATCTCCCTACAAGCTAATGTATGAAAAACTTTCAACACATTCAATCCAATCTAAGCTTCGTACACTCTTAACAGCCTATGACTTGGACATTAACCTAAGTCTGGCACAAAAGGAAATATTGATCAACCTCAAAATTCTAAATAAAAATCAATTAGTGGCCATATATTTGAATGAAGTGCACAATGCATACAACAAACAACAACATGATCTTAGAATACAGAAAGTGAAATTTCAATCAGGAGATAAGGTTCTCTACTAAAATCCCACACATGTACCTTAGAAAACTAAATTCCAAATGTTGTGGGAGGAACCTTATATAATTGATGAAACCATTCCTTCTTAGATCATGACCATATATAAACCTAGGAGCCCACATAAAAAATAGTTGGTCAACATCCAACAAGTAAAGCTTTTCCATGAGCCCAAGTAAGCTAATGAGACAAATACCTCAACAGATGGACAACCATGCTTAATTTTTTAGATCTCCTCCTTCCAACTTAGTCGTGGGGCAAATGGCCATCCATGCTAATCATCCATATGGCTCCTTAGTTTTTCTATTTTTTTATTTTCCACATTTTTTATTTTTTAAATTATTTATTTTACACCTTTTTTATTTTTAAACTTTTTCAATGTTTATATCATTTTTTACACCCTTTTTAGTATGTTTGAATCTTCCTTGAATATTTTATACTTTCTTATATATTTTACTTTGTTTTGTTTGAGTGTGATTTTCAAATTTTTGCTAATAAACGTGCTTTGTGCCAATAGGACATGATGGTATTGTAGCTACTACTAATGGTGGTTTGTGCTTTATGTTTTATTTTCTAATGTTTGGTTTCTATTTTTGAATTTTTGTATCAATGGTTTAGTCATGGGTTCTTTTTTATGGAATAGGTAGTGAGTCCACAACATCCACCCATTTACAAACTCTACGATTTTCCTTGTTTAGAAGTTTGAGGTCCCTTTCATTAAATCAACTTTTAATAAATTTATGACCTTGGTAGTTTCCAGAATTAGGAAGGATTCAAAGGTTTGTATAGGATGTGACTTCAAGGGGACTCAATACTCTTTGTACTCTTCTACTTACTTGGGTGCTCGAGTGTTTTCATAAGCTCCTTACCATTCTGTTTCAAAAAATAATAGGAAGTCAAATAAAGTCTTTGCATGCTGTTGTTCCCATCCAAAAATAAGAAAAAAACAAATAACAAATAAAAATTACAAAAAAATAAAAAAAAAACATGATGAGAATTCAAAGCACACCCATTAGATAAATAAATGGGTTACAAGCACTAGTTATATAACTAGAAAAAGATGTTATCCATGCCTAAAGGTCCCCTCTAACCAAGGCTCTTTCTCACTTCCTACTTCTTTTTTCTTCTCTTTATAGAATGATGGTTATTTTATGGGAACACTCTTATGGCTCAACGGGGTGGATTGGTCTTCAAGTGGTGATGTGAAGTCACTAAAATAGGGTGGTATTAGTCTAGACTAAGAATGAATCTTCTTAGGTCATTTTAAACATAAATGTCACATGTAACTTCTTATGACCTCAGTTTGGAATTCCATTCCACCTTCTCCATGATCCATCAATGTTGATCGTAACTCACCTCACTACTGGTGTCCATGTTCTTAATTCCATGTCTTGGTTTGATGTATTTGAATTCTTAGGTAGAATCTTCTGGTTTTTGGTCCTTAACTTTCATTGACCATTAGTCACCTATGGGGCCCACAGACTCCTTAGTTTGAGGTTATGCAAGGGCAAACAAGGCATGTTTCTACTATGGGAAGGATCCACTTGCATATTCCTTGGTTGGGTTTGTTAAGCACCTTACCCTTAGACATTCTTACAAACAAAATCTTTTGTACATCCATCTTCTACATCAAACCATGTGCTCCTTTACATATTTTGTTCAATAAATGCATTCTCCATCAAAATTTTCAATTTTTGATCTTTCAAAAACTCTCTTCAATTATTTCATCATATTCTTGGATTTTTTGGAATTCCATGGACCTCAAATTCATTGGAAAATTCCTTATTATTTTTGAGATATTCAAGTTTTAGAATTTTGCTTATGGGCCTTGTATATGGGGCCCCATCAATGGAGTGTACTCATATCTAGGGCCCCATATACAAGGTCCTATCAATGTAAGGGAAAAATTCTATATTTATGTGTGACCCCACTTGGAAATTTTTACATTTTCTCAGAAACACCAAGGGAGTTTTTCAAATTTTCAAAGCCCAAAACCTTTTAGAGCCCATAACTTACAAACTCTTTATCCAAATCACTCTTTTCTTTAACCCTGTAGCTCTAGGAGGTATGCTCTTCATTGTGGGGCCACAAATGTACCATTTTTTATATAAAATTTTTCACTATTTTTCTAAATCCCACAAAGGTTTAACTAAGAAATCAACTATTAAACACCAAATTATAAGAGAAAAACCTTTCCAATAAGCTTCAGTGATAAATAATTAATAAAATAATCAATTTTCCATGGTCCAAACTTATCCAAAGTGTAACTAACTAATAAGAGAAGGTATTCAAAACTTTAAAGTTACACATTATATCTAGTAATCCATGGATGTGTTGTGACCATAGATGGCACTAAAAGGAAAGCACATGCAGGAAGAAGGGCCATCTCAACCAAAAGAGAAATAGCCTAGAATGGGAGGGGGTGAGGAACAAGCCCAAGAAGAACCACTTGTAACTCTTAGGAAAGAGGCCAAGGTGGAATCTATCAGATAGAGTTCAGAACCAGCGATAGCAACAAAACACTCCCATCGAGATGATGCACTAGCACAACAAGTCAATCTCAAGGTTACCTTCATAGAATCTTTCTTGAATCAGATTAGATCATGGGAGGTCTAGAAAATGGTGCTCTAGGAAATAAACTTTGGCCTTTTTGTGGAGTAAGCACCAAAAGAAGTGCAAGACCAATTAAATGCCTCTCCCATGTGGACAATCATTACTTTCACCATGTAGTGGTACATGGGAAAGACATTCCTATTTTGGAGTAACAAGCAAGCTAAATTAATAATAAAAATCAAGGACATCTCAGTGTCCCACTCAACATAGGCCACTGCTATAGTGCTTGGGCTGCCAAAAATAGGGACAAGTCTTACTAAGATCCCAATGTAGGTAGATCCTAGTATTAAGAAAACAATGGATGCAATGGTGCTATGGCATCGACCATAAGGAGTTTGGTGTGTTCAGACTGGCAAAGAGGATTCACTGCAAGATTATGACCTTCCACCTTAATTACATGATGAGGCCAAGTAAAATCACCACCTTCTCTACCTAAGCATGCACTACTCTAAGTGGGAGATTTCTTATCAAACTTCCACAAGTGATCTATCTAGAGATGGAGAAGCAGTTTAAAGAAAATGAACATGGAAGGGAGGCACTCCCCTTTCTATGCCTCATTAGGAAACTCTGTTGAAGGGAAGGGATAGTCTGTTACACTAATGATACTATTAGGACTATTTTAACCACCAACTAGGTAGAAATGTTGAAAGAAAAGATGCTTGCAATGACTATCCAAGAAGAGGAGTAACAACCACCACCTCCACTTTCCACTCAAAAAATTATGCCAAACATTGCTGCAACTGCCCAATGGTTGCACAAATACTGAGAATGGATCTTGGGTGAACAAGAGAAATGGGTAGGCATGAGTGGTGGGGAGCCATCCATCTACAAAGTAGTAATGAGTCACCTAAATGAGGTGACTCAAGCAATCAGCTTGTTGGTTGGAGGTGGATCTCTTTTCTTAGCCCAAACAACGTAGTTGCCTACAAGGTCTAATTCGAGCACTAGAGAAGTTACAGTATTTCTCACAGAATAATAGTCAATCCTAGAAATCTTTGGAAATTCTATTACTTTTTTAGTGTGCTTGGAGGAGGATGAGGGAATGACAGTATTGGTGATGTAGTACCAAGGATAGGATATAGCAGTAGAAGTGGTTGTTGACTATATTGCCAAAACACTCAATGGACCTATAGCATTTGTACTAGATGTCACTTCACTCAAGGATGTGCAGATGTTCATAGGAATAATGAGTGATAGAATAAATGCAGTATAGCATGAAGAACAACTAGATTGACTAGTGGAAACTAAGAAACCTCTTTTGAATGTTTTTGACCTTCTGGATAATATTACTACAACCCAATCAAAGCTACTCAAGGCAAGGGGCAAGAAAATTATCTTGGAGGGGCAACTTGAAATAGCCAAAGAATTGAATGAATGCTTACCTACTAAAGTTTTTAAATTAAGAGCCTAGAATGGTGACCCTGCATTTCTCAACTCAACATTGATAAGAGATGAAGCTATGTAATAGCTTCATAATAGATTAATAGGGGTTGAGAATGCAATGGAGATGGTGATGTTCTATCGATCCTTGGTAGAGGCCACATAGCACAAAATTTTGAAGGCCTTGGATTAGACCCACTAGGAGAATGTACAATTAACTATAGAGACTCATCACATGTAGAATGTTGATGAGCATAGGAAATAATTAATTGACTTCATCCATCAATAGTAGAAGCAACAAGCCAAAGTAAACATAGAATTGAGGAGATTGGTAGCAAAAAAAAAAAAAAACCTCTCCATGGAGGAGACTTGTGCCCTTCACTAGAAAACTACGATCAAGGTAGCCACCTAGAAATTAGAGGCTCTTAAATTTGAGAGTCAAGGACCATTATAGAGAAAATATTGGTCTACAAAAGGCAGTAAATGAAAAACACATCTAGTTGGAAAAGGAAAAAGTGAATGAAACCTTCCAACAACTCTAGTAAGGGAAAGAATTATGGTAATCCATCATTGATGGGATAAATGCCTACAACAAGGTGAAATCTACATGAAGGAGTTGCAAATCAATGAGACGACAGAATACATGAAGCTCACCAATCTCTGTTATGTAAATCTATCCATGTTGACTACTAGCTAACTGTAGTTAGAACTTGAAAAATAGGTGGCCAACTTGTACTTATTGTATGAGGTATAGTTCAAGCATCACAAAGATACTAAGAAAAAGCTTGTGATGACAAATGCTAAACTTGAAGTTCTCAAGGTGTGATTCACTTATCAATGATCAACTACCAAGAACTTGGCCAAGAGGATGAACAACTACCATGAGCTACAAAACATAGTTAGGACATTTGATATCAAACACAAATAGTTTGTTGTTTGGTTTTTGAATGTGAAGAAAAGGTTCCTAGTAATGTCATGTCTGTGGGATGTCCCCATTCTAGCCCACATTGGTGATGTTGTGTGTACTTTGAATGATCCCTAGAGTAAGGAGGAGAAGATCAAGGCATTACTTAATGCCTTTCACCTTCCATCCAAGGTTGTAGCTGTAGCAAGATAGCCACAACAATGTTAACTACCACACATGCTTGAAGTCGACAAAGGTCCTTTAGAACCTCAAGATCCACCATCACTTAGGATTGTCTAATCTTCTCCACCACCTTCATGACAACTAGAAAATGTGCTATCCAATTTTTGTGTACTCATTTCATGGTGGTCAATTTTGAGTCATGAACACCACAAGTTTTGGAAATGTGTTGATTTGTACACTCAAGCACTCAGTTTTGTCAAGTTAGTTGTTTTGTTAAGAGTCAATCAATAATCCCATAACTTCTCAATTTTGTAAAGGAACTCAAGGAAAACTTTTCATTTAGTCATGGGGGTATGATAAGTGCTAAAGTGTTTCATCAATAGGCCCCTATTGACACGACCTCCTCAACAAGGTCCCATTTACATGGTGTTCCCCGTCAATGGGGCCACCTGAACATAATGTTTGCTACATCTATGGGGCCCCATCAATGCAGTCTTATGGCAAAAACTATAAATACAAGCTCATAGCCATGTTTATGGGAATTCACGTCATAATAGTAGCCAAACTCTTGGAGTTTTTACATTTGAAAGTTAGAATATTTTTCTAAGTGTCCGTAGCATGAGTCATTTAGTCTACAAATGTTTATTCAAGCACTATTATACCTGAGCAGAATAGTGTGTGCAATAATAAAGACAACCTTCTTGATAAACCTTCTAGTATTCTAGATAGTTTAAATGTTTTACTCATGCATTTAATGTTTTCAGTTATTTATTCAATGTTTCTTAATAATTAAGATAATTAAGTGATTAAGTAAAAATAAGCTAAATAGATTAAATACATAAGTATGACCACTTCAAGCATAAGCACGTATTCACTTGGTAATCCCAGCAGTGTTATTACTTTTTGCGCCTAGTAGCATAACACTTGGTAACCCAGTAATGGATATGTGGGTTCAATATGTGTATGGAAACTAGGACCAGATGGTTATGTTAGGACTAGTTAGAGATTAGTTAATTAGTGAAATTAAATTAGTTCTCAATTTACTTCATCTCTCTCTTTAAGCACCAACGAACATAAAACATAAAACAATAAAAATCATATGCCTCGATTACACTTAGCCATACCATTATGCATCACAAATGTAATTGGGAAGACAACGAATGATCATTAGGGCAAAGTTCACTTCCTAGAGGACTAGTGTAGTAGAAACTAGAGAGTCCATGGAATTTGACCAGAACATGTGTGAGTGCTTCATGATTCATATGGTTGGGTGTAGAGGTGTCTCAACCACTCATCATCCTTCATTTTCATTAGCTCTTAGATCACGGTTCTCTTTGATACTAATTGTGACATGTCATTCTTGAATGTCATAGAAAACATTAAATATATCTAACATTCAATAGTATCGTAAAGAATGCAATGGGAAAAATGAAGAATGAACTTAAAAATACTTTATTAATGTGAAAATAGTGTATCTAGGTCATACTTTGAGGCTCCTTTGGGGTTCTATTCATTTAGCATCTATTTTTTAGAGGCAATCCAATATTTTCATCATGGTTAGGCCTATACCTAGCCAAAAGTGATGGTTAGTCATCTTTTGATTTTACTTCATCCAACATTCATTTCTCTTCATTGTTAACTTTGCAATACCTTGTTGGCATTACCTCTAATTCATAAGTATAAATACTTTAGTTTAAATCTCCAAAGTTCATCTCAAGAGACGTGCCTATTGTTATAATATGCCCTTTCAAGTCTTATTACAAATTGCCCTTATAGATTTTATTATGATAATTACATCATTTGTTATGAAGAAACATCATCTTTGTTATAAAATAACTTCATTTTGAATGGGGACATGACATCCTCTAACTCACAGTGATTCATAACTTGATGCTTAACTAAACAATAAGAAGAATTTTAAATTATAGATGACTATGACTTACAATAGTATACAAGTCCAAGATATAACCAATTGTGACTCACAGTCCCATCACAATTGCCTACCTAGCATAGATAAAATATGCATATGACTCCAAACTAACTCCTAAACATAAATATTTGCTTCTAAGACTCCTGAGACATATTCAGAATAGAAAAACATAAAGAAGCTAGTGTGATGTTCTTATCTTCTCCCTTCCCCTTAAAAATGTCATTCTTAATGATCTTTCATAAGTTGGAAGGCATCATGTTACCAAGACTAAAGGCCATCAAACTCATCTTTACAATTCACATGACTCAATGTATCAAAAGCATTATAAGAGTGAATATCACACCTAGTTACAATGCTTGAGGTTTTTGTTTTGAGATTCACTTTCTCATAGAGACTTTTACTCATGCCACATAATGGTTTGGAATACTTCAATTACATCCACATAATGGCTAAAACCTACATCAAATGAAGAATAAAATAATGCAAAAGGGTTAGGTTTTCTTAACCCATCATTCTGTATTTCATTCTTTTTTCTCTTCTTTATTTTTTCTTCTTAGTATTTGGAAGTTTCTCACTCAACCTTCCTTCACCATCAACATCATAATGATTCGAAGTGCCTTCATGCTATCTAGCCATTTTACAATTAAGTGAATCAAGTAGATAATCACACTTCATAAATTTGTAATTGTAATCAATAGACAAAATTTCCAAATTCTAGAAAACTAGATCACCATCAATGTTCTCATTGAGATCAATAATAATATTCTAATAATAACTATCCCAATAGCCATCATTATCACCCACAAAATCACGCATTATACCAATAATAGACTTACTCTAACTAATAATGGCATCAAAAGTTACATTTATTTCAACATATCTAATATGACTCTCAAATTTATCATAATCAACATAATGATCATCATTCACATCGTTATATTTGAACAAACTACTATTAAGCTAAAGTGAAATAATAGCATCTTTCATACTAGCTTTAACATAAGAGATATTACTACCATTTTCAAGGTAAAGCATAAATTTACGTACATTTTCATGGATTCTTCCATCCAACTTTGGTTCAAATTGATCTTTAACATGTATATTTCTAACATCATCAAAGCTTGAATATTTCAAATTCTAAATGGGAGTCCCCAAATTCAATGTTTTCTCCTCTCTAAAGGAATCATCAATAAGCTTTCCATGCCATTTTGGATGTACTAGCTTAAAAGGTAAACTCTCCTCCATGGATTTGGCATCACATTAATCAAAATTAGCATCAAAGTAATCATTCTTGTCCATACCTCAACTAGAAGACTCATTTATCTTCCATGAGATAACCTTAACTTGCTATAGAATTTCCTTTCCCTTGCCACAAGCTCCAAAACATTTGGAAAAAGAATGAGTCTCATACCTTCTATTACTACTCTTGATTCTTCTTGAAGAAGACCCATGACCTTGGACTCTTCTTTAACTTTAATCTTTCAACTCCCATGAATCATGAGATAGAAACTCTCCTTGATCACCATCATATATAACCTTGAACTTTAAAGATCTTTTGATCACTTTAATAAAGCTCTTGATTTCCTTTTCTGAAACTTGGTATTAGCACTCCCTTGCTTATTAAGAAATACTTGAAAGCTTCTTTTGTCCTTGACCTCTACTTTAATACAACTTATAACTTATTCCTTTCCTTGATGGCTAAAATATTTCCTCTCAATTCTTCTTAAAATATTCCATAATTTACTCTTTATTTTGTCCATATTCCTTGTAAGGTCATTCACACTAATAGATTGAGTATCTATATCTTCCATAAGTCTAAAGACAAATCTTAAAGCGATAAATATGATATCCACAAGTAATTTCATAAATATCCATAGTAATATTTCCTTAATTTAAGGAAAAACATACTATGCTTTGATATAAAAGTACAAATTTGAAATAATTCACTTCAAATTCTAGCTTTTAAAGCAAATTGCTACTCATAGATCATAAATGTAACTTGATCTCACAAAGATCAAATGAATCCTTTTTAATCTTAAATAATTCAAAGCCTATGTAGATGCAAAGCATATTAATTCTCCAAAATTTCTTTATGATCTTGATGAAGATCAACAATTCTAGGTTTGGATGCCTCCAAACCAAAGCTGTAATATCAATTTGGTAAAGTTCTACCTTCATAGATCCTAAAAGAACCCATTCCATATACCTTTCCAAGAAAAATTAGCTTAAAAATAATAATACAAGAAAATTAAGAAACTCTCTTTCTATTAATCCAATCTCAAATTAGAATTACATCAATCATGAGAAGTAAAGATCAACTCAACTCTCCCAAGGATCTTAAAAGCCATACATGTCACATCTTAATCCCTAAAATTGCTCACACTTGGAGCACAAAGCTTAAGAAAAGATAATACTTATAAGAGATTCTCTTAGTTACTCTCAAGTGCTCTCCCCCTCTTATCTCTCACTCTCTTCCTTACCTTGGACTCTCTTTTTCTTACTTTTCTTGTACTCTTCCTTAGTCCCTCTTCCTTACCTCAGGCTCTTTTCCAGTTGTAGACATTCTTTTATAATCATTGTAGTGATCCTTTATTTAACTTGACAATTGGTCTTCCATTTAAAATTTATAATATCTTCAAAAAATCAATTTTCCTTAAACTATGAGTGATTTCAATCATACTTGCTTTGTACTTACCAACCTATGGCTTGTTGCAACTCATAGCTTGCTTGCACAAGTAAATTCTTGAATATTTTCCTTCCGTTCTTTTGTAGGTTGTGACCTCTTGTAGCTCACATTATCTAGACAATAATCTCTTGCAAGCTTCTCTATCTTTTAGTGACTTATAACTCATTCTCTAACATAGAAATAAAAAGAATTCTAAATTATAACTAGCTATAGCTTGTAGTAGCCTACAAGTCCAAGCTACAAATGACTGCAACTTGCAATCCCATCATAGTTATTTGTACAACATAGAAAAAACATGAAAATGATTCTAATTTGACTACCAAATACAAATATCTACTCATAAGAATCTTGAGACACATTGAGAATGGTAGGTAACGTGATGTCCTCATCATCTTGTATGCTTTCTTAAAATAAATTGTTTTATTCTTGATGTATTTCTTCCAATTTCATGATTAAATGTATACTTTTATAGCTTATTTTTGTTCTATCATTTTTCTTAATTAAGATGTTATCATCATCATCTTCCTAGCCCTATTCATGAGACGTGAATTGCACAGGCTGCGATATCGCATACGTGATATCGCGTTTACCGCGATATCGTGGTCCACTGCCAAATCTATAAATAAGAGGTGGCACTCCCCTCA
>MNCI01009298.1:120624-131095 GCA_015680685.1 Gnetum montanum
GCTAGGACTTAGTGTTGTAGTTAGAGTTAGTTAGTTTCTCAACCCTTCACCCTCATAGCTTAGGAGATAAATCGTAAAATACCAAAAAAATCATATACCTCGGACTTACTTAACCATACATCGTGACAACAAGTAAGTCTGAGAAGACAACGAATGATTAACCCCAAGTGTTTCTTGTGGCGTTTAGGCATTTAGTGTGCGGAGTTTGACCGGATCGCACGTGCTACGCTCGTTTCGTATGGTTGAGTGTAGGGGTACCTCACCACTCATCACCTATCCCAACAAAATAGGGTTAGCCACATGTGTTTACTTTTACCATTTGTCTATATGAAGATCTAGATCTTTGTAAATTAACAAGATGATATAAGATCAATATTGATTTGATTACTATGATACTTATTTCATTAAGTGTATTAAAATGGTGATCTTTTCTAAATACATTGAGGAAGTAGAAAAATTTGATGGTTGCAATTATGATTTTTGGAAGGTCCAAATAAAAGATCTCTTGGTTTAAACTATATGTTGGTAAATTTGAAAGATGAAAAGACTACAAAGAGTTTGTGGAATACTATTACTAGAATTTATTAATCAAATTTTCTTTCAAATAGATTGCATCTTAGAAGACAAGTATCCTTATTAAGAATATTTGATAATGCAACTATTACTTCTCATCATACTACTTTTAATTATAATTAATAGGTAGTAATATAAAAGAATACCAATATATTGCTTTATTCTAGTTGTTTCCTAAATCATGGGATTATATTGCTCAGAATATTAACAACACTAGTACCCCTTTAAAATTTGATAAAGTTGTAGCATGGTTGATAACAAAAAAACTTTAAATAAAAAATTCCAAGCTTGTACTTACCAAAACATTAATTATTAAAGATCAAGTAAACAACACTTTGGTAAGTATAAAACTAAATTCAACAAAGTTGTAGATGGTGCTTCCAAGAAAATACCAAGGTGTTATAAATATAAGAAGCATGGTCAATTGAAAAAGGACTGCAAATTTCTATAGAAAAAGGAGAAAGAGAGCGGATTTAATTCTAGGAAAGATATTGAGGATAAACTCATGGGCTTATGGTCAATCATAAAGTAATCCTAATTATAATTAATGATTTATATATAGCTTTGCTCATAGGAAAGAATGGTTTTTCAAAAAAAAAAAAATTATATAAGAACAATCATAAAGGAATTTGCAAACACTTGAAATTAGCTTTTTATAGAGAACAAAGGGTAAAAAACTATAGTAACCCACATCATTTTAATACTTAGTAGTGTCATCACTTTAAGCTATTCGGTTGAACACTAAAATGTTAGCTCACATTTTAGGGGTGGTGACAATGACTTGCTCAAGGTCGGTCAAAATTGATGGTAGAGAAGATATTGGGATGGTGCTTCACTGATATACATTAATAAAGAAGTTTTTATGTTATTTCCCATTGTACGACGATTCATAGGAGACAAAATCACTGAACGCTGAGAGTTATTCAAGTGACATATACTATGCGTATAGTTCCAAAAAGTATATGCTAAGTTTTGTATCGTTCTTAGGTCTATCTAATCTATCGTACCGTTTATACGTCTTCTAGCTACGTATCACACATTTTCAAATGCACCTTTTGAAATTTTTGTTATGAAATTTGAGTAACGTATTATGGTAAGATTCTCAGCAATTCTCGTGACATGCGGAGGCTCTTACGCTGACGCAGCATACTTTTCTTAATCTCTTTCTTGGTCTTAGAGCCCGCTGTTTGAAATCAAATGCCAAATGCAGTCATTGCCAACCCTACCCTTGGACCACGTATCAGGGTTATGTCACCCAGGAAAATTCCATCAAATCCTTCTCTTTTTAGAGACTTCGGTCTGACACAGTAAAAGTTCCATGTCTCATGCCTTTTACCAGGAATTAGAGAGAGTTTGACTAAGTGCATATGAATTTATATAACATGCTTTTGTCGGTTCATGCTTATTATTTTTCAAGTTTCAAATCACGCGTCTGGACTGTGAAGATTTGATACCCGAAAAGGTTGAACATATCACATATACAGGCAACTGTTTCTTGGTGGACTGTTCCGTACAGAACATTGCATGAGAAGTAAAAGAAATTCTTTTAAATATATGTATATATAAAAGAATTTTAAAATTCCTAACACTTAACCGGTTGCTTGAGGTATACATTGATGTAAGTTTAGCTGGTTTAACAATAAAATGATTTTTTAAAATTTAATAATAAAATTAACAAAATAATTTATTGTATTTTATTAATTTTAATAATAAAAAATATTAATTTAATGATAAAACTTTTCATTTGAAAGTTCTAACAGACTAAAAGTACTAAATTATATTAAAACTCTCATGCTGAAACATGCGATGTTCTAAAAATAAAAAAGAAGCATGTAGCAGCAGAAACTTCCACTTACATTACATTCTACTTCCACCCACATTTCATTCTACTTCCTGGTAAAAGCCACGAGGCGTTCAGAGTCCCGCTATGTATGTATAGGGGAAAGTCTTAAAACGAGACGTGCAGCCCTTGCCATGCAAAGGGAAAAGTCTTAATAAGAAAAATGGCAAGGGAAAGTCTTAATAAGAAAAAGGTATCCGCTGAATTTTCTTCAGCGCCATGACATTTGCAACCACTGTGATCAACTACAAAACAAGAGAATTGTCTACGCTCTGAGTTAAATCGATGATGCTGTTGATGTTCAGTCATGTTCAAATCACAATCGAATTATGATACGCATCTACTTTTGGGCGAAACCTCGGTATATACAACGATGCACGCTAAGACCAAGAAACATATTTAGAAAAATAAGTATACTGCGTCATCGTATTAGGATCAGCATCTGACCGAGGGACTTGCATGAATCCTATAACAATAAGAGTTAAGCAAATGCTTTTGGCACGCTCACTCACTCAGTTGGTGGTTTTGCATTGCATTGCACTGATCAGAAAGACAGACGTCGTTAAGAACCAGTCTCTAACTGCAAGGGCAATGACGCAGGACCCAGAATTAAGCAGCAGCAGCAGCCAGGAAATGGTGGTGCTGCAAGAAGCCTATGCCGCAGCAAACAAGATAACCTTCTCATTTGCAGAGTCCATGGCAGTGAAGGCCGTGCTGCTTCTGGGACTGCCCGACATCATGTTCAAAGCCCAATCGGTCATGACCGTCACCGAAATTGCCGAGCACCTGTCGCCATCGCCACCACCGAAGGGGCTCAACGTACTGCACAGAATTATGCGGTTTCTGACGGCCAAGCACTCGGACGGAGAAACCCGTTACGGCCTGTCCGCTGCGGCCAAGTGTTTTGTGCAGCGGCCGGGAGTAGCATCGAGAAGAGATTTGTTTCTGATGACGAATGACGAAGTAGTGTACGGTGGCTGGCATCGCTTACATGAATGCGTCATGGGCGGTGGTCAGGCATTTGTGCGCGCCCACGGCATGGATCTGTGGAAGTACGCTGCCACTGATTCAAGATTCAATGACTTGTTCAATAACGCCATGGCCGCTACCTCTGCCCTCGTTACCGCTTCACTGTTATCCACTCATGTTGGTAGTAGCATTTTTTAATTTTTTTGATCTAGGAGCTTAGTTAAAGTAAATGGAATATAGAGATTTTAGTTTTTGGTTAGCATCTGAATTAACAATAAGTAATGTATTAAGCTTTAAAAATCTCTCATCTGATTTTCAATATGCTTTACAATGGCAGCTATTTATTTATTGCATTAAATTTCCAATCCCGTTTTGAATCTGCTTCACAATCTCAGATCTTCTGATTAATTGCAGATTTCACAAACTATGATAAAACTTTTGATGTGAAAGGTATGGATTCAATGCCAGTTATAAGAAATTAGTCCAATGGTTAAGCAAAGGCTGATGAGCATTATATTTTAGTGATATTTAATATGTTGTACACAAAAACTGAAAGGGTTTTACTTTTATTACCAAAGACTTTCCAATAGTCTTTTCTTGTGGTAGTTAACTAGAGGTTCAATTTTACCTCCTTCAAGATAAAAAATAATGTAACTATAGGTTACTTACATTTAACCTATGGAAAAAGGATCATAATTAATAATCAACTTGTTTGTTTTAATCAATAAATAATGTATTAGAAAAAGAAAAAACTGTGCAGAAAATAGAAATTGTGTAAAAGAATGCAGGTGAGTTCTCTTGTAGACACATAAAGGATTAAGGGTGGAGTGACACAAAAAATTCTCTTAAAATTCGACATGCTTCTAAGATGTAAGAACAAAATGCGGATAAAATTTTCTTACATCTAGCCCAACGTGAAGACACATCGTTATCTCTTTGATCTTATTGCATGACCATCTTTTGCTCTGTTATTTATATTTATCCGTAAGAATAAAGATGGATTCAGAGTGACAGTGATATAAAAGGATTCTTATATAACTGAATTTAACCACAGCGACTTAGTGAATTATGAATCTTGCTTGTGGTTTTTATTATTATTCTTTTCCATGCCTGTTTATTGCAGCAATATATATATCTTAAAAACTCTTTGAATTTCAATCTCAATTTCATTTCCCTTTCTTTGAAATGAAAGCCAGGCGTGGAACATAGAGCCGGGGATATGTTTAAGAGTGTGCCAAGCGCAGAGTGCATGGTGCTCAAGTTCATCCTGCACGACTGGAATGACTCTGATTGTGTGAGAATCTTAAAGGCCTGCAAAGCTGCCCTGCCTCCTAATGGCCATGCTGTCATTGTGGATATTGTGCTCCCTCCTGTAAATGCAGATGCAGATGGTAACACAGACAAGTTCAACTCGGTGATGGGCCTATCAGTGGACCTGCTCATGCCGGCGACCATGGACGGTAGGCGCGAGAGGACGGAAGCAGAATTCAGAGAGGTACTTCTTGCAGCGGGTTTTTCTAACATGAGAATCCTGCCACTCCCACCACCAGCCCCTCCTCTGAATTGCGTGATCCAAGCTTTTCCGTAAACCATACATGCAACAGCGTAATCGCTGGTCCGAAAAGCTACTTCGTGATAAATTATAATTGGTTGGGTAAATCCATTTTCTTACTGCAGTATCATGTTAGTTCTTCTTTCTTCACCAAACCCATTTCCGTTGCTTTCCCAATGTCATCTTCAATATTGGACCTCTTTTTTTTTTTCTACAGTTAAATAATTCATTAAAAGCATCATCATTCAAGGTTCAATGTTTATTTTGTAAAGGTGGATCTTGGGAGGGGGTGGATGAGCAAAAACCTATCTTTTTTTGAGTTGCTATGCCTGGCTTGAACTTATGTCTTACCACCGAGAAACAAGCACCTTGCCCTCGTAGTCTCTAATTTATTAAATAATATTAAATTATATTTAAAAACATAAAAATAATGTTTAAAATTTTAGTATTAGTTATATAATCTTTAAATGCATATAGTCAATATTTCATCATAATGAATGAGAATTGCGATTTCAAACCATGTATATGTTAATTCCCAAAATTTCATTATAATAGTATTATTTTTTAGAAAATATTTTTTAAATTAGTGGTAAATTATTATATTTGTGAAAGTAGTAAAACTTTCCATAGAACACTTTAGACATATACAATATAATAAATTTTCTAAATTACTTTTGTAAAATAAATAGAAAATAAAATTTTGGGAAGAGATTATTGACAAAGTGGCAAAATGTTTGACTACATGGAAGAAAAAACTATAAACTCAATCAGCTACTTAAATCTATGCTTAATGCTATGCCATTTTATTGATTGTCGTGCTAGAAAACCCCATAAGCAATTGTGATTACTCTAGAAAATGTAGTGTTAATTTCTTTGGTCTCACACTAAGGACAAAAGTTTTTATTCTATAAAATGGGATTTTATTTGTTGACCTATTTAGAAAAGTAGTTGGAGAACTTAGCTTCTTGACCACCTCAATTTGGTATTGGTTGGCAAACTTATTTAGTAGCTTTAACTAAGGAACAAGCCATGGGTTCAAGTGATTCCTATGAAGTACGTTTCCAATAATCTTTTGTCTCATAATCCACTATCGATCACTTATGCTAGTCCAACATGGTGAAACTTTGAAAAGCTAAAATTTTCGTCTGAAAGAAATGTACATGTTGAAGGGCAATCTATTCCTTAGGGTAACTTTGATTAGTATAACTTGAATGATGCTTATGCACAAATGACTCTAGGTATTAATGATCCTTTGAAGGAGGCATGATGGAAGGATATCTAAAATTGAAGCTAAAATTTTTACTTATGTCCACTTAAACCCCTTGGATCTATTGGACTAGTTTCCTTTTACAAATTTTTTCTTTTATAACTTAGTTCTACCAAGTAGAATCAAACTTATGACCTACATTTACCAAGCCAAGATCCTTACCACAAGGCTAACACCTCATTGTTTCAAAATTTTTTATTTTATCTATTAACTATAATGTATTTATTCTCTTTTTGATCCTTGAGAAATCAATTACAATTGATGATGAGTCTAGTATAATTTGAAATGTCTTACAAAGAAAAAATATATAAGTTATGGATGATACAAGAAAAATTTTTATGTCTAAATGTCTGTATAGAAAAGTACTTGTGAATATTCTTTACACCATCAAGGTTTGATTTACAAGTGAGCTTTATATCAAGTGCAGAATACAACTTGAGACCATTAGTCATTATTTATTTTAATGTCATACTATCCAATCATTTTGGTAGGAGCTTGCATACATGACTAGTACACATTAGAACTACATGTCTATTCATGATGTAATTTCTCAATTTTTTTAGATTTAGGAAAAATGGAAACAAAAACATAAAACTTTTATTGCCTTTGTCTTTTATATCTTCTGATGTTGTGGAAATTGATGGATCTTCAAATAAGAACATTGATGCTAGAATTAAGAATTAAGGATCTTAAAATATTTTAATGACCTCTCTCTCTCTCTCTCTCACCCCTATTTTTCAAGAAGTTTTAGTTCTATCTCTGATATGGTTGATAATGTAATGAACTTCCTCTATTTTAAATGTGCCTTCTTCACAAGGAAAAAACATAACTTATATAGAAATTATTAGTTGTTAATAGATAATGGTGAAGTTTTATATGCAATAGAAAACTTTGTGAATAGAAAAATTAGAGAACCTCTTGAAATCAAAAATAATTTAATCATATTTATTACTGAAACATGATTTGTATTACTTGTAGTTGTAGCTTTCAAGATTATAATGGTAATAAAATAAGTTTATACTTCTGAAATTAGAATATGCTTAAAAAATTTTGTTATTGACAACTTTTAAATACTAATAGAAGTAAACATCGAATTAGTTAAAAATCAACACAAATTAATTTGCTCAATTCATTGATATTTGAGCATTTAGTGTATCTATATACACTTTAAGCATGTCCATCATAACTACCATTGAATTCAATTTTGGCTACTCTTTTATTTCTCATATTTATACCTCATTGTAAAAGAATATTCATTACCATTAGTATTTTGGATTAATCTCTTATCTTACTTATAAAATATAAATAACATCATTAGAATTTAGTTGCAAGTATATTTTTATACAAATGTTCTTTCTATATCTAAATTTAAGACTTGAGAATTTTAAATATTTTAATGTATTACAAGAAACATTAGTTTTATTTATTTTTATAATTTTAAGTCTTTCAATATTTTTTCCTTTTCTTCCCCAATCAAACTATTTCGGATAATGTTATTATCACTCATGAAGTTATTCATTAGGCCCATGTCCAAAAGAAAGAAGTTTGCCTTTTAAAGCTCAATCTTACCAAAGCTTATGAAAAGGTTAATTGGTAGGCCCTCAATTTTACTTTATCTAAGGTGTGATTCAATAACTAGCTTTATGGATCCATCCACTTCATGCTTATTATTGTGAGATATCAAGTCTCCCTCAAGGATTATCTCTCCATGCAGTCCTCTACAAGAGAAGATCTTAAGCACGATAACTCTACCTTTTCTTATTTGTTTAATTTTATTATTGATAACTTATGTAGATGTTATGGATTAAAAAGCATCCTAGAGGAGAGAGGGGGATGTATAGGATGATAAAAAACTAATAAATTAGATCTAAACCATAAAGAAAGATTAAATACAAACTAAGCAATACATCATTCAAGAGAAAAATAGGAACTAGCATAGACTAATGAAGCCTAATTGAGAACTAAGGTTCAAGCTACCAAATAATCATAATAAAAACAAAAAGCAAAGATAAGGTAACAACACACTAGATTTTTATTATGATTTGACATGGGCCTACTCCATTAACAAGGGGCCAATAGACTTCTCTTTTCCTAGTTCTATTCGGCTTCGTAATGAAGCCTTTAGCATTGGTTTATGTGTTGTTAGTCTCCCTCATATAATCATTATTACGATGCTCATTTATCCACACAAAAATCAAGGAATTTTACAAAGAATTACATGGTACATGTGAGATCTCAAGAGAACATAGACATTCACTTTGATGCACATGAAACAAGAAGAGGAATGAAGAGATGGAATGATCTATAAGATAGTAAGTACAAAGGATCCAGTATAAATTACAAGCACATTGCTCATGTGCTAAGTGTCATTTTGCATTTCATAAATCTTGAGGCCACCATTTATTGATGGGACCACATAATGACTATTTCTTTTATGTTCTCATCTTTCTAATTTTTTTTCTAAAATAATCTTCAATTAGTTGAACTAATCCTTAGATGGTTAACCTATTAGGTTAATTAGTCAACCTTCGCATCATGTGGTTGATCTCTCCAAAAAAATCTTATCTTGGCTTAGTAGACCTATCTAGATGGTAGTTGACCTAAAAAGTAATTTTTTTCAACTACTAATCTTCTCTGATTCTTAGATTAGTTAACCTAAAGAGTGTATCTTTATTAATTGCTAATCTAATTCTCAAGTTAGTTGATTTATCCAAAGGGTGGTCAATCTAACACATTTATAATTTCAACAAAAATTATAATAACAAGTAGTTAACCAAAGTATGTAGAGGTCAATCAAAGGAGTGTATCCTTATAAAAAACTTCTAAGGAACATGACCTTTAAATATTTGGACCATGAACAACTTCAAGGGAGAGGAAATCAATAAGACCACATGGCATGATGATTGTCATTCCAAATCACTTATACAAACATCAATCCCCCCTTATTTGAATATAAAGAAACACCTATAACTCATTTGACTAAAATCAATACAAAATGAGTCTATAGAGATCATGAGCACCAAAACATAAGTATTAAGCATGAAAATCCTTACTCAACTTGGGCTCCTCATGAGCTTATGACTTTCAGAAACCACAAAAAAATGCATATACATAGAATGAAAATTAAAAATAGCATTTTGCTTTAGTTTATTCTTCACCTTTTATCATTCCAACCTACATAACACACAAGGAAGAATCTAATTGGAAAAAAAAAGCCTATAAAGCATGCTTGAAGACTTGTAATATTGGTTTAGCATAGCAGGTAGAGCATAAAATAATATGAGAGACAAAGTAAAATATATAAGCATAAAATAGGAGACTAAATATAAACATAATGCATAATTCATATTAGATTAACCAAAAAAATTTTAACATGAGAAAAGAAAATATAGATATCATCTTTTTGCAAAAATAAAAGTTATATCTACCAAGATACCTATAGTCCAACCAAAAGTAATAGACCCAACACAGACACAATTTAATAGGATAAACAAAATACATGACATGTAACATACGATAGAAACATAGATAAGAAGAGGAAACACTCAATCCTCCTCTTTCTCTTTCTCAAGATCACTTTTCTTGGTAGTCTCTTTAGAAATTTCTTTAGTAGCAACAACAACATTAGGACTTATGTCTTATTCATCATCTAAACTCTTAGTAGTAGTTGTATCTTCATCCTCATTCTCTAGTACTTCAATGTCAAAGGGAATCTTCACACTATTCCTAAGCTCAATATCATTAATGGATCTCTTTCCTTTGATCATCTCTATGAGATACTTCTACCTATGATGGTCTTGGACTACCAAATTTTTCATGGCATTCAAGTTTCAAATTGACTTTCACATCAACATGCTCTTTGAAGATTTTGGCCTTAAAGTGAATGGTGGAACATGCTCCTTAGGAACTTGTAAAGTCATTCATCAAAGTGTGCCACAATCATAATTTTGAGAATAAGTTCTTTGGACCCTTTTTGTAGGAATGGACATATTCATCCTCATGATTAAAGTTATTACATGTGTCCCAAATGATAGACTAATATGGTCATTCTCACTCGTGTGATTCATAATGGTGTGTATGATGTATCGTGATTCATTCAACTTTTTCTATCAATACAAAGCATGACATACAATAATGCAAAAAAAAATTATGATTATTCATGAGATGCGATATCGCATGCACTCTGATATCACATACACGATATCGTGGCCGTCGCGATATCACATCGTCCCCTGCGATATCGCATACGCGATATCATGGTCCACCACCA